>JADRCD010230117.1:66854-81476 GCA_019843815.1 Montemys delectorum
AAGGAGTGTCTCATGCTCATTCCCAAATGAACCACATGAGCCAATGACTGCAGATTCAAACTCAGCCTTTCACACTCTATTGACCTAGACAGCAAAAGTTGTGCTAGTAAAAGGGAACTTTTCCAAAGTCATACAAAAAGAAAGTCTAGTTGTAATATGTTAAACACTGGAAAGCTATGAAACAAGCCACAGGAAGAGTTGTGTTTTGATTTGCATGTTAAAAACAAAAAACAAAAAACCAAAAAAGAACCCATGAGGAGTTTCTAGAACAAAGAGTGTGAGATTGCAGGGGCAAATGTAAAGAAAGATTGAATTCAATACCATGACCTGAAATTTCATTCTGAATGTCAAAGACTGGAACTGATGTATTATGAAATTCATGCAACAGAAGACTATTCTTCGGCTCTCTCGGATAATTTTGTGTGTGTGTGTGTGTGTGTGTGTGTGTGTGTGTGTGTGTATGTGTGTGTATGTGTGTACCTATAAACCAGAGGAGAATTTCTGGTGTCTTGTTGTATTACTCTTGGCCTTATATCTTTGAGACAGGATCTCTCCTTGTGCTTGGAAGTCTTGTTTGCTTATTTTGCTTTTGTTTTGTTTTACTACTGTGGTTGGCCAGGAAACCTCCAAGAGCTGTCTGTCTTCACCCTTCACCACCATCACTGGGGAGTAAAGATGTGCATACCATTGCTGGATTTTATATAGATTCTGGGGATATAAATTCAGGCCTTTGTATTCATTCATCAACCAACGCAGCTATCTTTCTAGCAAGGATCTGGGACAAACATTCAAGAGTTCTATGCACACACATACATAAACACATACATATACATAATGGATATATGAGCACAGAATTCCCACCACTCATTATCATCTCTGAGTTAAGCATTATAGATTTATTGGTGAGTCCTCTAGTAAAGCATTCCAAAAGTGTTTCTTACATGTGTTAGTCAGGGTTTCTATTCCTGCTGTAATAAAACTCCATGAACAGAAGCAAGTTGGGAAGGGAAGGGTTCATTTCAGTTTACATTGAGTTCACACTCTGTCACTGAAGCTAATCAGGACAGGGACACAAGGCAGAAGCATAAGGCAGTTTCTGGAGACAGAAACTGAAGCCAAGGCCATGGAGTTGAATACTGGCTTGCCCCACCTGGCTTACTTAGTCTGGTTTCTTATCTAAGCTAAGACCACCAGATTACCAACCCACAGTGAAGTTTGCCCTCCCACATCTATCATCAATCAAGAAAATGTACCACAAGGTTGTGCATATGCAAATTTGGTTTGAGCATTTTCTCAATTGAGGTTCCCTCTTCCCAAATGACTCTAGCTTATATCAAGTTGACATGAAATTAATCAGTACATTGTATAAATACATAAGTGTGTATTACATAAAAAATGATAGTGGATCAAACCTGTTAGGCATTAAAGAGGAGCCTTTATGTTGGCTGGAGAAAGGAAAGAAATAGAAAAACTAATAATATGAGAAAGAAAATATTAGTAAGAATAGATGACTCATTAAATAAACAAGCTATATTTGAGAATGTATGAAAGATGAATACAGTTTTAAGATTGGGCATCTGAAAGGCTATGCTAATAAAAAATGTGCCTTGTCATTGAATATATTGTCTAGTCAGTTTCATAGAGCCTAGATTTCTGGAAATCAAGTCCATGAGACATATAGTTCTTCCTAGGTAATATTTCATATCATGGTAAGATGTAGAGAATAATTCAGTTGGCAGACTTGAAGAAATCAAAAAGCATATGCAGATTAATGGTAAGGATTCATAGTGATCATTTATAATAATTAGCTAGCGATTTTTAAGGTGTGTGTATGATCTGTGAGTTTGAATAAAGGAAAAAAGAAATGCATTACTTTTTTTCTTGCCCAAAATATATTTTAAGGTATTAAAATCAGAAGATCCTGAAATACCAAAATAACAAGGTTTTTAACTACAAACAATAGAGAAATGAGAAGTCTGTGGAAATTTCTAAGTTAAAAGAAAAATATCCAGTATATCCTAGTCTAGAAATGATGTGATAGAACTATTTGAAAGTAGTCCTTCATTATCAAATGACTTAATTCTTTCAAATATAGCTTTATGATCAGTAAGAGTTTTCATCAAAGTTACGACTCTTATGGGAATATTTAAAGTTTTAGACACCCAAATATGTGTTAGAAAGGGCTATATTAAATATAGGCTAAGAAATTTATTAAAGAGTGTTAAAACCAAGTACATAGAGTAAGAATTGTAATACATTGGCCCCATATTCATGATTTCTCTTAAGAAACCAGTAGTATAAAAGAACATATTACTAACTAATAGAATTATTTCTTCAGTAGGCTTATTTATAAGGCTCTGTAGCACATCTATGGGATCATTTAAAATTTATCTGATTTGTAAGAGCTTGTTTTCAGAAGCAGTTATCAGGAAAATTACTGCATTAATTCATATTCTGCCTTAATCTTTTCCACTTTTTGAAGAGGATAGTTTTGGCATATAGATATGTTAGACGTGGCTTAAGAGTCGAATCACCAAAGAGATAACACATAAGGAGGGTCTCTTGAGCTGGTACTAACATTCTAGTCTCAAAATGGATGCTCAAAGGAGCTAGATTCCAAATGTTCCTGAACTACCCAGCTATGTAAACTTGAGAATATTACTGTGTCTGGATTTCTGATTGCTTGATATAAAATGAAGAACTTAAATTGAATGTTCTCTCACACAACTTAAGACTATAAAGTTCTATTGCATGAGATCTATGGTGGTAGGTAACCAAGGAGGTTCAAGAGAAACTCACAAACTTTGCTTTTGACTCTCAATACCACAAGAAGGTCTGGGGCTCCTGAATGACTGCTTCTTTATGCTGCTGCATTCCTGCCTAGTCTGTCATACATAGGAGGAAAATGTGAGCGGAATAGTAAATGTCAAGTTGATTATAGATCCCGTCAACCCTGGAGGATCAAGGTTAGCTGCTTCAGAAGGTATGAAATTATAGAGCCCTGCCCATTTCCTCCAAGTCTCTTCAAAACATTTCTGGTTCCCATGGGCACTTTAATGTTGTGCTGGCAAAGATATAATCAGTCCCTTATTCTAGAGATGATTTGGGTGATACAAATCAGAGGCTAGAATGTTTGTGTCCCTATGTCTCAGTCATCCTTTTTTTCTGGGAAACGTTATAGATTTGAGCATTTTATAAATGTTCATGATAGCAGGGGTTGTTATGGAAAAAAAGAATTGTTGATAAACTCAAAGTTTACAGGCAAGCCCTGCAAACTTAAAAGGTGTTAAGAATAAAGCCAGACTTCTACTGCGATGAATCTGGGGATCCAAGCGTTTGCTATGCAAACCTGATGGATTAAGTGTGATCCTAACAACCACTTCAGAACTTGTTCATCTGTAATCTCATCCCTTCTGTGGTGAATTGAGAGGTAGAGACTAGAGAATGACCCTCAAGCTCAAGCTCATGGCCCAGCTACCCTGGAGCATGCAGTAGGGAAACAAAAGAGATATTTCCTCACAACTAAGATGGACAGAGAAAATGGATTCCTGAAAACTTTCCACAGGCCTACATACAGGAGCTGTGACTAGTACATACCATACCAGCACATGCATGCACACACATATACACGCACAAACACACACACACACACAGACACAATGTAAGTAGAATAAAAAGATATTCATGAGAGAGTATCAGTGATTAAAAAGCAGCTAGGGAAAACTGGGATAATATATCAATTATGCCAGATTGCATTCATATATTTCAGTGAGCAGAAATGCCTGGTGAGATTTCACAGTTTTGATTTATTTCATTTTTTTTAAAATTTTAAACAAGTGACTTTTGTAGAGTAATTAAATTTTACCAATGTATTACCCTTAAAATTTTGAAAGCAAAATTAAATTGATAAAGAATAATTGTGGATGCTGGGAATATGCTCAGTTGGTAGAATGTTTTCCTGGCATGCATGATACTCTACGTATGGTTCTTGGTATCTCATAAACTGAGAGTGGTGGTGTGTGCTGTAAGTCAAATACTTGGGAAGTGAAGTCACAATTTTCAGAAGTTCACCATTCACAGCTACAGAATGAGTTCTAGACCAGCCTGGGATGTACTACTAAAGGAGATAAAATTAGGCATAGAATACCTGGGAGTTTTCTATGACAGTCAGATAAATTCCCTTGGAATCATATTAAAATGGCTTTCCAAAAAATAATTATCTTTACCATTGTGAAATATGATGTCTGATATTGTCCTAAACTACTTGCTGTGTGCTGAAGGTAGATGACTTCTCTGTCTTTTACTGTGAGGATAGCTCTCTACTTGAGCACAAGTTTTTTTTCTTTTTCTAATAAGATCAATCCTTGTTGCCTTCATTGCTCAGGATACCTAGGACCCATATGCCTCTTGAGTTCTGGCAGAAAGGTCCCATAATGCCTATCTTTAAAATGTTTTTAAAATAATGTAATTTGCTATTTCTGGGACAGCTTTGCAGAATACTTCTTTAGCCTCTCCAGCATCTGAACCTACTCTTCATTTTATAGAACTGTATCAGGAGCAAAGAGAAAATTCCCTTACAGAAGGAACCATGTGAGATAAGAATATTGCTAACATCCTTTACATTGAGATCTATATCAGATACTAACAAGATGCTATTAATGTTAGAGAAGAAACAACACTCTTATTTCTTCATTTCTGCTACAGAAATAGTGGTATTCACTGCACTAGAGCAGACTTTTGAAAACAGGAGTGATCAATATGTACATGCCATATCTCCAGATCCAGGGAGATCCAGGATAGTGGTTTTTCCTTAGTGTAGTTAAAAAGACTGGGAGGTTGCTTCCAAAAAAAAAAAAAGTGAACTTATAAAAAAAAAAAAAAAAAAGCTGTGGGTTTATTTTCCTGTGTGAGCTCCCATATACAGCTGTACTAGATTAACTTCCTTTCTTAAGCATCCTGGCAGCTCACAACTAAAGACCTTGATGGATTCAGTAAGGTTTCATTGTTTCAACCATGAAGGGACGCTCCCACCTGTATCTTTTTTTTTGTTTTCTCTAATACTGTGGAGAAAGGACACACACATACCTCCATCTGTTGAAAGGGAAAGTATATGCGGTGGTTATCCTCTGTTGTTTACTTAAAGAATTTTCTTAGTATTAGTATTATAGTTATTGTCATCTCCAATCTTCCTCCTTTGCTCATTTCACATGGTATTTCCATTCTGCATGTATGTGATTATGTATCTGCTAGTTCTCAAAAGGATGTTAAATCCTCAGGAGCCTTCTCAGTAAAGTCTAGCCCCCGACATCCTAACAGAGCCAGCTGTCATCCATACCATTTCTTCACCTCTAATTTCTCAACTCTCTCCACCATGGTGTCTTTGCTAGTCCATGGAAATGTACTGAGACTCCAGCAGTTCAAGGCTGTGCAACTTAACTCAGGCCGCTCACCATCTCCTCCTGTCCATCAATTGTTTTCTATCCTTTTGGATCGACCGATTCAGTGTTCTTTTGGGGGGACTCTTAACTTCTTCCTTGATAGCTGAGAAATTTTTGTCTCCCAGTGACTTCTCTAGTTTCATAGAGTACATGTATGCTGCAATCATCCCATAAGGAATGCGCTGTCTTCCAAGGCTTGGAATTCCATCTGAATATGGTTGATTGGTGTGTTCATGTGTGCGTATAAGAGGGCATGGACACAAATGTTATCGTTACTATGAGTTGTGGACTTGCATTCTAAAGTGATATCCCTCTTTCAGTGTCACACTTGCCCCACTGAAACCTACATCTTCCCTTATTTTTCCATCCCATTAAATGGTACCATTCTACATCCAAAATTCAGACCATGGCAAAGCATTCTCACTTTCTCATTTTCTTGTATTTTACACACTCAGCTGGCCAGGAATACTTAACAATTTGGAGAATTGTCCCAAGAGTTCTCACTATTCTTTACCTTGTACAGTACTCCCCTCATCTCCTGTCCATATTTTTTAAATACCTATAACCATCCATACTTCACTTGCCCCTCTGGATTTAATGACTTTTTCCTGTGATAATTTGAACTCTATGAGGAAAAGTTTGTTGTTGGTCTTCAATTTTTCCTCCTCATGGTAACATTTCATACAGAGTAGGTGCTTAGTAAAAATTTGGTGAATGAAAAATGTAGTCAATTGATTAGAGTAAGCTGGCAGCTAGTTGAGCACTAACTTTTTCTGGGAAGCTACAGAAAACTCGGCAGATGGTGATATGAATTGGAATGAAATGCTTTATAAATAAAATTAAATTTCCCATCATAATGGCTGCCAAGAAAAAGAGATTGAATGGTAAAATTTAGAGAAGGTGGACTGAGAGGTATACTCGTGTTGAAGGGACTGTACTTGACCTCATTTGCCAGGTAAGTTGCTCTTGCCCCAAATATTCACTATAAGGAACTTCAATTAACTGACTTAATAACAAATTATAACAGAACATGTATTCTTCTGCCAGGTACCAGCATGAAGGCAGAATTCAACTAAATAGACACAACCCTGTACTGATGAAACTTATTTAATTTGAACTATAAATACATAAGTGACCCCTACAGATTATCCCATGGGTGAAGGACATACATGAGTGAAGTGAGAGAGATCTCTATGGGGCCGTTCAGGGGAAGAGTGTTCTAGGCACAGGCAACAGCATCTGCAAAGCCTGTGAGGAGGGCCTACTGTATATATAAACATTGTCACACTGTCTTGTTGAACGAAAAAAACATAAGGAGACTAGAAAGCTAACAGAGAGACACAGTAGGATCAAGGTGGAGTTTGTTTGAGTTGCAGTGGGGGGCCTTGATTTAATGTAATGTAGTAATGTATCCTAGGCCTTTCAGTGGAGATGTGCAGCATGACCTGGCCTACATTAACAAGATCATGAAGCATACTTCATAGAAGTTATGTTTTTCGGTATATGGGAGATACTAGTGGAAGTAAAATGCAAGATGGTATAGTTCCTACAGCTGTGTGCTTTGTAGCATGTTTCTTAGATGACTTCAGTATTTGGTCAAACTGTAAGAACCAAGGACCATTCAGTGCATAAAGTAGAATAAGATAGTTTACTTACAAAGCAATAATCATATTTTCTCAGTTTATAAAATTTTCTTCTGAAAATAAAAAGAAACAGGCTGCCTTTATATTATACAAGTTTTCTTATTTTTGCCACTACTACTACTACTACTACTACTACTACTACTACTACTACTATTTTATTAATTGTTTCGAACACGTTGTACCAATCCTAGGGGAAAGTCAGATGAAAAGAATTTTCACTTCGAACGTTCTGTATGACATTTGTATTGCAGTAAGACAATGTTACTTTCTGCCTTTCTACACCATGTTATTTTTATAAATAATAGACTATGGCAAAGGTAGAAAATATATACCAGAAAGTCAAAATAAGGTGACAGTTTTCTTTCTAAGTTTAATCAGTATTTCAGGTTGGACGTGTCACTCCAAGAGGAGGTGTTCTTTTCTATCATGCCCTATGAATTGATATTTAATGACTTTGTTTTAATAGTGTGATGTGTTTATAGATAAAAGTAGAATAGAGCCTGACAAATCCACATTAGATATGGAAAGTAAAAATTAAGTCTGTAATAGGTAGGTATTTAATAACTATTTGAACTGACAACAAAATACAGCGAGGTCATATGGGCCTCCTTGGGCTCCTTATGCTGATTGATCATCTTCTAGACTTTCGTCTGCTATCACATGTTTGATGGTCATCACCATAATTTCTCTTCCTGGACCATAAACCACAAGTCTAAACCTCATGACTGAACAGATTTGACTCTGTCCCACATCAGTTTGCAACCATCAATAACTCCCTAAGAAATCTGTTTTAATGCATGGATTTCGATTAGTTGAGCATTCTATTGGGACCTTTCACTTAAAGGTGGATTATGAAGGGCATGGTAAAAGCAAAAGAGATGACTGAAAAAAATTACAATGACAATTAAAATTTGTCCTTTTATTAAAGGAGTAACAATAATATTTTGTGAACATATTTAATTTAGGACTATTCAATACACCATAATTTAAACAATCAGAAACATGGTGCCAGTCAGACAGACAGACAGACACTATAAATGGTTAGCATGGAAGGAATGTCAAAGATGCTTCTGCTGTCCATAACAGTTAGTGACATACTCTTTTAATGTGTTTATATCTTCATGCATTAAAGGAGGAGGAATTTGATGCTGCGTAATATCAAACATCCCACATAGCCAACTCTACCAATAAAGACTAGTCTTCAATCTACATAATATAATTTTTATAATGACTACAAAAAATGTAATGGTTTCAATTTCTTATAATTGACTTTAAAATGAGTATATATTTTAAAGTTCTTTCATGATACAGTTTTGAATATCAGTATATATCAAATAATAATAAACGTGTGTGTGTGTGTGTGTGTGTGTAGAATTCTTTTTTCTTTTTTTGAGATACTTCTGCTCTATAGCTAAGGCTATATAGTTAAGTATCACTAGGCATGGCTAATTTTAATGCTACTTGATATTGACCTTATAATCTTAAACCATATTAAAAGAAATTGCTGGAGAATTCAAAAGTTATAATTGGTTTGACCTATGATGTTATTCATTGGTTTAAGTAATATTATTATGCTCCAACTCTGCCTCATTGTGCAACCTCTGCTTTACCAATATTAACTCATTTTTTTCTATACTTCTGAAATACCAAGCCAACTGCAAGAGCTCCTATCTTATATCTTCAAAAGAGTATGATTAAATGAAAGATTCAGGTTTTCTTTGCAAATGATACCCAAGGTTCCCAAGTTTCTGTTCTATCAAGAATCTAAATCCAGTGCTCTTCTAAGCCATCCAGTGCCAGATGCTTGCTTTTCTTGTAGGGAGTTATCCTTGGGTCCTGAACATGAAAGCTATGCTCTCTCTAGAGGGAAACCAATGAGCATTTCCAAGGAAGAGATGACAGACACAAGTAGCTAGGAAATAGCAGCCGTTGACCACAAGCAGACACACATACTCATTAATAAATTTTATAGTTTTGTGTCAAGTTACTCTAATTTTTACCACTGAAACAAGAGCAAACTACAGTGAAATTTTGTCCCTTGGCTCACAAGCTTACATTTGTGACCGTAGATATGATATTGTACAGGCATAATTTTTTAAAAGCATGGGAACAATGGAGATAAATAGCTCACAAAATATTTATTAAGACTAAATGAAGACTGGAGATATATTTCAGAGCTTAAGAGTCCTTACTGTGCCAGGCAATGTTGGTCCATGCCTTTAACCCCAGCACTTGGGAGGCAGAGGCAGGAAGATTTCTGAGTTCGAGGCCAGCCTGGTCTACAGAGTGAGTTCCAGGACAGCCAGGGCTACACAGAGAAACCCTGTCTCAAAAAAAAAAAAAAAAAGCACCTCAAAAACCAAAACCAACCAAACGAAAGAGTCCTTATTGTTCTTCCAGAGGATCGGAGATTGATCCCACAATAACCTGCTGGCTCCAGTTCCAGGGTATCTGATGCCCATTCTGGTTTCCATGTGGACAACCACACTTAAGTTCACATACTCATTTGTAGTCACCCTGCCATAAAAATAAATAAATTTGAGATTTAATTAATAGATGTGAACTAGTAAGGACCAAGGAAGGCACAAAGTGATCTGTACAAGTACTAGCTACCACTATAAACTTGGTTGTACCCTTGAACATTGCATTCATTTATTGACAAGGCCCAAGATTTACTTATTTTAACTTGTAAAATTAGAGGAGGAGTCTGTTCTGCAACATGAAGTGAACATTACATAATCCTGTTCTTTTATAGGCATTTCGATGATCTGTATCCTCTAAGACAGTCCTTCCTAGGGAGACTTTGAAGCAAGAGTCCTGAAGCACAGCAGGAAGAAGCTAAATTTCACCATGACCTCGGTAAAAATTACATAACTTTCCACTTTTGATATTCTGAATGTGAAAAAGAGAAAGAAAGAAAAAAACACTGCTGTGTTTGAGAAATATATACTTGTTAGAATTTCTTCTAACTAAGTCGTAACACATACTAATAAAGTAGAATGGGCCTTATGTTTGGCTTTTGTGCTGTTAATGGAGTCTTGTCAATGCATGACGAATCATTCAGCAAATTTTAATGTTAATTTTAAGTCGTATTGTAGTTTTCTCCTAAGCAGAATGTCCTATAAAAAAAGGGGAGGGGGGGAGTTCCCTACTGTCTTCATTACACTAACATATTTTTAATGGTTATTATATCTTCATTCTTTACTTTTTTAAACTAAACCTAGAATTGCTGTTATTCATGTAAAATGAGATGAAACTCTGAAGTGACATATTGTTTCTTTCTTCAACTTTCTTAATTGTGTGCTAGGATTCTATCATATGGTGAAATATAGCAATAAAAAGTTCATAGTATTATGAAATGGGTAGTTTCTTCTTCCTGTGCCTTTGTGATTGGGAGAAATAACGATGAAGTTTTGTTTATGATTATATGTTCAAATATATTAAGTCACACTATTACAAATACTTTGATTATTTCCCAGGGTATGGGTAATTACATGATTTTGCTTAATTTTTTTTAAAGCAGTTTAATCATGTTGGGAATAAATTAACCATAGAGGTCAAGTATAGAGCAAAGCACTAGAGCAGATCAGATACACCTTCCTAGGAAAGGTAGATGGGTGTGGATGAATGGGGATGGGGTAGGAACAGGAGGGTCAACTAGGAATGGGGAATAACAAGGGGGATTCCTGAACTCAGCATGGTCCTGGTGGGGGCTCAGTGACATGGTTTCTGCCCCTGGCTGGGGCCCTGGTGTGAGTCTCCACAAATGTTAATGGCTGCTGAGAGTTAGAAATGCCCCTGGTCCAGGAGTCAAGGGTGTCTCTGCAAAATGGTAAATGCTGGGACCTTCAGGGCAGCCCTTAAGTCTATGCAAAAGAGCTCTAAATACATAAGTCCAATATATATATATATATATATATATATATATATATATAATTATATATATATATATATATATATATATATATATATAATTTCTCAACCATGCAAAATATAAGGATTCTATATGAATTACGAGGGACTTCATGAATCTAAAGGAGCAAAGAAACATTACCAGCCAGTTTGTCAGAAAGATACAAAGGCAGGCAGATTCCTGAGTTCAAGGTCAGTCTAGGACAGAAGGCGGTTAAGCCCAGGTGGGGTAGAAAGGGTGATTTCTGGGGAGAGTCCCACCCAACTAGTGTTTAACAAAGGCAATTTCTTTTGTAATGTTAAGAAAAAAAATGTATGCTTGCTGTTTCTTAAGGGAGGGTGGAGGGAAAAGGGGTTTGTTCTTGTTGTTTTTGTTTGTTTGTTTGTTTTTTGGAGGGGAACCTGGGAAAGGGAAAATTTGCATGTAAATAAAGAAAATATCTAATTTTAAAAAAAAAGAAAAAAAAAGAATCAAAGAGCTGAAGTCAGTGGATGCTGATTCATAAGATAATCAAAAGGAAACCTGGAATAAATAACTGAATTGATGTGTAAAGAAAAACAGGTCTTTTGGGTCTGCATGAGATGAGCTAGCAAAAAGAGAAGTTCTTTAGAATTTTTTGTTAGCTAGCAAGAACAGAGCTGTCTGGAGATTGCTGGAGAGTAACACAGCTCTTCAAGATTTTTTTTTCTTAACAGGATTTCTGAGTTGGTCAGAAGATCCAATAATTTTTTATAGTCACTTTTTTTACTTTTTTTCAGAAAAGCGATGAACTATGCAGATTTTTACTAACAGAGAGAGCTGTCTCATCCAGACATTTGTTAGGATAGCAAGAAAGCTGTGTAAAGAAGAGCAGAGCACACACACACACACACACACACACACACACGGGGGGGGGGGGGGAGGGAGAGGGAAAGGGAGAGGGGGAGGGAGAGGGAGAGAGAACAGAGTCTAGAGAGCCATCTCAGCAGAACCTAGGTTGTCTGCTTGGATCCACAATTTGACTTTGAATCCTTCTTTTTGCTGCTCCCAGACACCTCAGAACCCTCTCCATGCCGAGGCTTGTCCTTGGCAGAGAATGAGAGAGAGAGAGACTATGAGGAGAGAAAGTTAAAATTAAGGACCATTTGAGGGGTAGTATGGAAACATGTAATATATATATATATATGTGTGTGTGTGTGTGTGTGTGTATGTATGTGTATATATATGTGTATGTACATGTATATATACATATTTATTTAGATATATTTATATATAAATACATATATACATATTATTATATATGTATATATTTATATATATTGGGATGTGTACACACACACACACAAGATTTAGTAATGGTAGAGGGGATAGAGTCCCAATTGAATATCTTCTGCTACCAAATGAAGCTTTCCTAGTATCAGGATTATTTTATATCTATTTAAGTTGTTGGCCAAAGGAAACCCCTCTGGGAACCTCCAAACAACCCAGACAATTACCAAGAGGCTGCTCTCCACAAGCTGATGACTATGCACCCTTGCCAGAGACTACTCTGATACAACTTGTTGAACATGGGGAAGTCTATCTGGTGCTTGCAAAGAGACTTCATCCCTAGATGCTATTGTCCTTGTATAAGAAGGTACTCTGCATGCAACTAAAGAAGAAACTGTAAACACCAACAAAGCCACAAAACCTTTGATTTGCAATGGTATCTTTCCTCCAAATATGCTAGCTCAATGGTGGCACAAAGGCTGTGGGAGTAACCAATCAAGATCAGATTTGACTGAAGGAACACTCCATGAGATAAAATCAATCCTTGACATGGCTCGAATGAACCTGAGACTAGAGAACCCAGGGTTAACTGTTCACACTACTACCATTGTAAAATTAAGCAGTAGCTATAACATGACTTGTAATGACCCTCTGATCAGAGCATATCTCAGTCATCCTCGGAGAAGCTTCCTCCTGCTTCTCTGGGCTGGGAACAAGTTCTGAGGCTCGCATCCAGACATAATGCAAGGAATGGAAGGCCTTGAAACATTCTGTTCTAAATAGAACTTGTCTCCATCAAATCCCTACCCTCAGAGCTCTAAGAACCCTGCAGAGAGGCAGAGAGAATGTAATTGCCAGAGCACATCAAACCAAACCAAACCAAACCAAACCAAACCAAACTCAAGGCCCATTAAAACAATAGTATTCATGCACTATGAACTCACAGACTATGGCAGCAGGCACAGAGGCTGCATGGGCCTGAACCAGATGGGGTCCAATACATGAATGGAGAAGTAGACATATACCCGGTACCTAACCCATAAGTCAATTGATGGCCACTTTCAAATGAAAGTTTTTTCCTAAGGGAATATCACTAGGGAAACAAACTACTCTGAGGTAGGCTGCATGTCTGGCAATTTCTCTCCATCTCTTTCTTTCTCTCTTTATTCTACGTTACTTTTAAATTTAAGTTTTTATTTTAAAACATAATATATATTATTCATGTATGTATATTCTTTTCAGTATCACCCTGCAGTTCCTTTGTGTGTATATTATGGCTTCCTGTTTAGTGTTTTTACGGGATTCTTGAGTGTGTGAATGTGTGGGTCTCTGTGTCTATATCTGTTTCTTGTGCCTTCTTCGGGGTACTCTTCCTTTCATATATTTGTTTTGTTCTATTCCTATGTGTTAGTTTTTTACCTTTTTATAATTTTATTTTATTATTATTCTTTATAATGCTGTTTGTTTTTTAATGAGAGCCAGAAAAAAAGAACTGGTTTGTATGAGAAAGGAGGTGGGGAGGGATTAAAAGCAGTAGAGTGAAAGGAAATTGTAATAAAGGTATATTGTTATGGGAGGAAAAATGTACTTTTCACAAAAGAGGGGAAAGCAGTTTCAGTGTTTTGGAAATAAATTAATTAATACTATCTGAAACCTAAATCTAAGGTGGAATATTACAGTTAATGAAGATGTAATTAATTGATCATGTAGTAGTCCTCTATGGTTATGATATATCTTTTATGTGAAAGAAATAAGCATTCTTGGAAGAGGTGGAACATACAGTTAGAAACCTCAGATATATTACTAATATTCTCTGGTCACTATTTTATGAATTTCTGAGAGTTGAAGAAATTCCCCTTATTCTCCAGAGTCTTACCTTGTTTATCTTGCTGACTTAATTAGCTTTGAACTACAAGTGTCCATGCCTCTCTTTCCAGACACAGTTATCTCTAGAGTCTAGACTAGAGCAAATTGGAACAATTGCCCAGGGCTCTGCTCTGCTGGGGAAACCCAGCAGCTGCAGTTGCTGTAGCACATTTGTGGATGCTGGCTGTTGACTGAGGATGGAGATGACAGTTAGTACAGTAAAAAGCACAGTGGTTAAACCAAAACGGCATGTCACATCCTCCTCCTCCAACTTTTTGCTCACCTGTGTAAGGGTAGTCACTCCAGTGCCCTAAATCCTAATGAATTTGTTATTCATATTGATGCCACTTATCTTCCACATGAATTTAAGCCTAACATTTATCATAGTCTAACTTGTAATAAATGACTTAATATCTGATGCAGTCAAAGGAACATTCTTTCTTTCTAGGGTATCTCCCTTAAAGATATACACTCAGTCATAGGTGAGGTCTACATGTCTTTTTTTTTTTTTTTT
>JADRCD010230118.1:0-41918 GCA_019843815.1 Montemys delectorum
CCTTCCTTCCTTCCTTCCTTCCTTCCTTCCTTCGCTCCCTCCCTCCTCCCCTCCCTCCCTCCTTCCCTCCCTCTCCTCCTTCCCCCTTTCTTTCTCTCTCTCTCTCTCTTTCTTTCTTTCTTTCTTTCTTTCTTTCTTTCTTTCTTTCTTTCTTTCTTTCTTTCTTTCTTTCTTTCTGCCTTCCTTCCTTCCTGTTCTTTATGTATGTCAGTTTTAGATACTGTCCATTTTCAGTTGGAGAAATGATCCTTTTCTCCTTTGGGTATGCTAAGGAGAGCTGTGGAGCCAACAGTCACACTAGGAAATGTAACAGAAATGAAAAGCATCACTAGCCCAAGTCTTTCAATCGTCTTTCTCTTTTTGTTTGTAATGTCACTGTATGCAAATAACTGGTGCTATTTCTGAATATTTTAGAGCAAATAACCCTTCCAGATGGAAGCAGTAATAAAGGTGGAATGCACTTTCAATGGCAGGTAAAGTGGTCTGCCTTGCTTTGATGTAGGTTTATGGGTATATTTGGTTGGTTTTGTTGTTTTCTGGTAAGAGGTGGTAGTATGACTCATTCTATTTTAACCTAGTATCTAGAGATCAGCACGGACCTGTGTACTGCAGTCAAGCAGGCTAGATAAAGAAGTACACAAGAAGATCCCTTGAAGCGGACTCTGTGGGAAATTGAAACCCAACACTCAGCTAGAGGCTCCTGTCCTTCAGAGGTGAACCAGACAGTCCAGCATCTGTCCACTTCTTGCAATGCTTTTCATCTTAAACTTCATATCCTAACATACAGCAGTTGGGGTGAATTGTCTGTGATGTTCAACACAACACTAAACTATGCCTGAGAGAAGGGAGGACACAATCACATTTCCTTTCTAAAGTAGAAACAGCCCTGGGAGCAGACCCTTCTAAACTATGATATTTAAACAGAATTTTAAGACATCACATTCTTCTATTTGTTATGAACACTGGCCCAAGTTACTAGAAAGCTCATGCCACTGAGTGTGCAAACTCACAGGTCAGGAAAGAAAAACTTTCCAACTCCCAATTTTAACCTTGTGCTAAAGTCATTGACTGTTAAAACCCCCAAAGTTAAATATGATATCCTCCCAGCTCCCCACCCCTTCTGTCTTAGCTTAGTGTTTGGGGGACAGGCAAGGGGCTGGAGCTTGGCCCCAACTCGGAATTGCTGCCAAGGGCTTGTAATACAATCTCTCCCATTTGAAGGGTAAATCAGTGTCAACCGCGTTTGCTGTCCAGCAGGAAAAAAAAAGTAAGCGTTTTACTTCCGCTTGGTCCGGGCGGACTGATGAAATGTAGGAAATCTGTTTCTGGCGAGAGGGATTAAAATCATTTTCCCAAACAGCACCAAGAGGAGCCATCACAGAAGTATGAAGAGGGGCGGTGCGGCCACAGCTGCCGCCACCGTGCTGCTGGGCTGCGGGGAACCGGGGCCAGAGGACCGGCGTCTGGAGGAGCCTCAGGGGTACAGCCCAGAACACAGCGGGTGCTGCGGGTGCTGCTGAACTGAGTCGCAGGGAGCAGCGGGCTGGGTGAGCACACAGCCAGGAGGGAAGCCCAGCTACTACTGCAGGCAGGAACGGGGAAGGACCTGGAAGCAACACCCGCAGCAGCAGCAGCAGCAGCAGCAGAAGGGTGAGCGATGCTCACTGCTGTGCGGGACCTCCTGGTACCCAAGAAGCAGCTTCCACCCCTCCATCCCTATTGTTGAGCAGCACCAGAAGCCCTCTAGGGCCGCGCAGCCAACCAGGGGCGGAAGTGAGGAAGCCTCATTAGCGCTTTGACTTAAATGTACACATGTGTGATGCTCAAGCGAGCCTTTAACGCTGTGCATGTTCTGCGGTTATGGAGGGGGCGGGGGCGGGGGGAGCTTGGCGGTCTTATTAACACTTCTTGACCATTTGACTTAATGGGTGCAGAGGAAGGAGAGGTCATGATGCAATTAGGGGTGACTGCTTTGGGAAAGAATTGGGTAGAGTTGAATTTTCTTCTGTGTGTGAACAAACATTAAATTTATCAATAATTTTGTATTTCGACATGATGTTTCATTTTAGCCCAACCTGAGATGATTGGAGTCTGAAACTGTTTAGGGAGCAAAAGATCCAACTTATTAATTTTTTTGCATTAATTACCCTGGAAAATTAAATTATATCAACTCTAAAGAATTGACTTGGTCCAGACATCCTGAGTGAGTTCCTAGTATGGGATTACAATGGGAGCAAACTCAGCGCCCAACATTCTGTTTTCTGTATTCTAATACACATAGAGGTGGGGTGAGTTTTTTCCTACCAATTACTATTTTTAAATTACAGTCTTTGTTTTTTCCATTTTCTTTATCTTCATCTTTATTTTTATCGACTCCCCACCCACCACCCCAAACCTCTCTAACAAAGCTTGATGGCTTGTTTATAGATTTTATGCAGAGGAAATAAGATCCTGCGCTCAGAGGGACACTCATTTGGCCTCATGGTGTTAAATAAAGGCTCAGACAGGTTGGGAGCATCCTGCCAGGCACAGGAAGTCCTCCTTTCTTTCCTTCCCACCTGTCCCAAGAGACTCTGAGAGGCAGGGCTGAGAACAAGCCCTGTGCTCATTGCAGCTTTTCCCAACCAACTTCTTAGTTTTGTGCTCGTAACTACGGCTCGCGTTTGATTTGCCTAGCTTGTCTTTGGCATCTATCAATGAGCCCTTCTTCAAGGAATGCCCTGCTCTAGCTGTGGGGAGTGTGGTGGTCGCCCTGTCCAACATGGGTGTTCAGGTTCTGACTGCCTAAGAGAAGGTAAGAACCGGAGGAAGCAAGACTGGGCTACAGTGCCTTGACCATGTACCTCAGAACCTGTGCTGAGGGCTGGCTGAGAAGTTTCTGACAAGGGATGATAGCTTGGATTTCATCTCTGTGCCACTGAGCTTTATGTATATCTCTTTATTTTATCAGTAAGCATCCTACTTTGTGCAGTGGAATGTGCTTTGCTGGGGAAAAAAAAATCTACATGGCAGAATTCACCAGAGTCAAAAGACTTGTGATTGGCCCTTCTCCCCAAGTTTTCTAGCATGGCACCAAGCTTGGTACCAAATATTAGTTAAACTTTATGAGTTTGAAGATGTGGCAAAGTTTCAGGGCTTAATTTAGTCTGTAGCAACATGCCTATTAGAGCTATGTTTCAGAAGTGGAGGGCCAGGCCACAGAACCCTGTGAAGACCTGAGCTGGGTAAAATATCTGCTGCGCTTCTAACTGGTTTCTAGGAAGTTTTGATTGAAATTTCTGTAGAAATTGTAGTATTATTTTGTGGTTTTGTGACTGTGATATTGTGTCCCAAAGAAGAGCCAACTTATTTAATTTTTCTTGAACTCTCACAGAAGTGTCCCCATCAATGTTGTTAGACTAGAGGAAAGAACAGGAGGGAGAGTAGAAGTATCCTCTACCAAAGTGGACTAAGTGCTTGGTAACTTCCTGTACTAGATGCTTTCAGGGGAATTCACCCAAGATGTTTCTGTCCCCTTTTCGTTATGTGAAATGCATACCCCCCACACATACAGATATGCACACACTCACACACATGTATACATATATAATATTGCACACAAAAATGTGTTGCGTATATATCTGAAGAAAATGTAGAATTCTGATAGTTCATTGCTACATTTGAGTTAAAATGTAATTTTTGTGTTATGAACAATATTCAAATCTTCTCATGAATTAAGGGCTTGCCAAATTGAGTTACATAAGCTTTTGATGTGAGCTATAAGAGTTTCCACATAATGACTTTAGATGGTTTTCTACTCATATTGTGTCTCAGCTTAATCTGGCAGAGGTCTAAAAGTCAGTGCTGTACTGTCTGGAAGAATAATTAAGTAGGAATTTTAGAACAATGACTTGTAAGAAATCTCAACTGCCAGAAATATTTTGTTTTGAGAAAGAATTGTGCGTGTGTGTATGCATGTTTTGTGTGTGTGTGTGTGTGTGTGTGTGTGTGTGTGAGAGATTGTTTTATACAAGATAAGTCACTATCTGGCTATCAGTAAGAAAGATACCTAAAGAATTAGCAACAAAAATTGCATACAAGGAAGGTTTAGAGGTTTAATGACTGTGTGAATACCACATTACTTTGGGCAAAACATCTTCCTAGGCCATCAATCTCTTAGGAGTATTTGAGAATTCCACTTAACTTTTCCAAGGGCTTTTTGAGTCTATTCTCCAGTTACATAACTAAAGCTGTGTGTTATTTTGCCTGATAATTTTCAATTTATTTTGATTTGGTCCCTGACAGAAGTTATAGCTTCATTACAATATCCGAGACTGCTTTTATGCTTAAATTGTGGACTTTATTTTCTGATTACGCTCTTGAATTGAGGTTTCACATTTATAACTTAGAATAGAGGTACAGACATATGATCCCAGCAGCTGGGAGACTGAGGCAGGAACACTTTAGATTTTAGGCCAAGATGGACTACATAATGAGTTGGCACAGACTGGGCTACAGAATCAAACCAAATTAAATAAGAGATAATAATAACAGTGTTCTAATGAGAGACAGAAAAGTAGTGGGTATGAACAGGAGGGGAAGTGGGAAGTAACTGCAAAGAGGAGAAGGAGGGGGGAAAAGTAATCAGGTTTTATTTGTGTGACAAATAAATCTGTTTTTAATAAAAGGAAAAAATGTCAGCAGCAAGGATTTCGCATTCAGTACATTTGTTAAGAAGCTATATCTTCCAGAGATATTGGTTAAACTAAGTCACATGACAATAAAGTCCTCAGTTGAGTATAGATCAAAATGACATTTCTCCTGCCAGATTTTGGGAGAGTTTTTGGATTGTCACATTCATTTTGTTTTTAATTTTACAAGACAGGGTTAGTGACCTATAATCTTTGTTTTGTATCTGCATTGTTTGGTACCTTTAACATTTAAAACTTAGTAGTTAGAAGTGAGGTCAACATTGTAGAAGAGAGCTAAGATTGGGTCTAAAGGTAGGACAGTGAGCTGCACATCTTTTGAACTTTACTGCTTTTTAGTGTTTTTTGTTTTTTTTTTTGTTTTTTGTTTTGTTTTGTTTTATTTTTTTAAGGAGATGAGAGGTGTGGAGGGTGAAAGGGAGACAGAGAAGTTTGGGTAGTAGCTATAGGCACCTGTGTGTTTCAGTGAGTGCAGAACATTGTCATATTAATAGCTTATGATTCTTAACTGACATCAAAGTACAATATTCTTTGTTACCATCTTTAACCCCATATAAACTATTCATCTTGCTGCACACAATTAAAATTATACACTTAAGCTTGGATGGAAACCTCAACATGAAGAGAATGTTGGAGCTTTAGTGTTATGCAGTATTCATTCATACTTTGTTGATGTCTCCTCTCTTTTCATATTAGTAATTGATATTTAGGAAAATCCTATTTTGTTATAGAATTTCTTTCTAAAAGAAGTCATTGGATGCTTTGGTTTGGCACATTTTCTGGTGGTGATAATTTAGATTGCATATAGAATGCATTGAACTTGAAATATAGGCCAAGTAACATCATAAATGTTGAATCTTCACAATCATCTTTGAAAGCTTAGGTCCACAGTTCACAACACGAAACTCAGATTCAAATAAAGTCCCATGACATGTACAGTCTGCTGAGCAGTAGTTTCACCTTAGGATGCTGGATCTCATCTCCTATATTGGATCTCTTCATTAACATTCCTTGTGGAATCTCTCAGAAGATGAGAGTAGTATGACTATAATTGTGCTTTTGTTTGTTCTTTACAATTTATTTTCTATATAATATTGGGTTATATAGATATATGAAAATATGTTCTATCTCATGTCAGTCTTCTAGACATAAGAGAAACCATTTGACAATAATCAAAGCGCACCTCTAGAAGGATGGAAGATTTTTTTTCCCAGTCATAGCAAAATCTATGTTTTCAGCCGCATTCTGGAGTAATGGGCTAGACAGTCTTTAAATGTGATGTTTTACTTTCAGGCTCATTAACTTTCTTTCTTCCTTCTCTCGGCTTTGTCCAAGTCTCATCACATCCATAATTGCAATTCCAGAGTCATCTCTCCCATGGAAAGACAGGGAAAACACACAGTCTTTGAAGGATTTTGTGTACGTTTCTGCATGTTTTTCCCTTTCAGGTTTATTTTTATCCATTCCAAGTCCTGACAGTTCAGTTACCCACATTTAGATGCAGAAAGCTTGCAGGAGCTCCAATTTAATGAATCATATGCATATTTGAGGTCTTACTCTTTCCAATTGGTTGACTGTAATATTTAGCAAAGGTATTGATTGGTCTTTAACTGTTTGAATTACATACATTTTATTGAAAATGTCAAGCCAGGCAGTGATGACGCACACCTTTAATCCCAGCACTTGGGAGGCAGAGGCAGGAGGATTTCTGAGTTCGAGGCCAGCTTGGTCTACAGAGTGAGTTCCAGAACAGCCAGGGCTACACAGAGAAACCCTGTCCCGAAAAAAACAAAACAAAACAAAAAAACAAAAACAAAAACAAAAAAAAAAAACCCATGTCTTTCATTGTTTTCCATATGAAAACTTTTTCTCCTTATCCTGACACTCCTCTGTTCAATGTCTCATTGATGATTTTATATCCTGGATTTGAATTTACTACTAACAGGTTTTGTAGTCTTGGAAACTTTAAGTGTGTTCCAAAGAACTAGCATGATATTTTCCTTAGTTTTTCTTTAAGATCTGAGTTCATTTATACACACAACAACATTTATTACAAATTATATAAGGATCAAATTCCATACTTATCTTTTTATTTACTAGTATGAACTTTTTAAAAATAATTAAAAGTTGAACTAGGTGTGTTTACTAAGAAATTCCTATCTTTATTTTTCATTTTTATCATTTATTAATTGTACAAGTAATATATTTCATTATAACATTTTTGCATGTATTCAATATACTTTGATCACCTTAATTTCCTATTATCATATCCTGTTTTCCCCTCCCCCTTGTCCTCTTCTTGTACCTCCAAGATCGGTTCTTTTCTTTTTCTCCCTCCTTTCCTTCTTCCTTCCCCCCTCCCCCTCTGTCCTTCCTTCCCTTCTTCCTTTCTCTCTCCTTTTTTCCCTCCCTCCCTCCTTTCTTCTCTCCCTTCCTTCCTTTTCTTCCTTTCCTCTTTTCTTCTTTCCCTCTTTACAGTTCAGTCATTTCAGTGAGAGTCTGCTTCATTATGTGGTGCATTCTTCAGACTGTATTCTTTTTTTCCTTCTAGCTGGGTCCATTTCTGTCGACTATCTGGTTTTAGCCAATTCTAAGGCATAGGTGTAGAGAGTTTGAGAAAACCCATTGAGCGATGCCCAGTGTAGTTGTGATTTCAAATATGGAAAACAATTGGAGAGAAACCAGAAAATATGGAAAATTAAGTTGCCCAAGCTTTCTTCTTTTTAGACAGGACTTAGAGAAGTTCTATCTGTGAAAGTACCTTTGTCTTTATATCTCTCTGTATTTGTCATAGTTTAGTTATTTAATCTTTCTAGTATTTGAATTACCAATTAAGCGTCTGGGAAGACATGACCCCATTTTTATTGACCATCTTTACTACAATTGTGATTATATACAACGTTTTAAAATAAAATTAGTGTAATTAACCTTACTGATTTTAGTTAATTCATCTGTCCATATTAGGAGATAGTTTGGGTTTCATTTCTTGTGAAACACAAGAGAGATTGCATGAGAAATAAAGGTGCTACTGTCAAGGAAAATAACAACTCCACTGTTGAGAAATGTTGAGGGGAAGGATTGTTGTCTCTCTGCCTCGCTGGAACTGTTACATGCCATTAGGCTCACTGTAAGTGATCCCCTGATGGATTCTGTACTGGACAATGAGCTTCAGAACCCGAGGCGTCTTCTTGCCTTTGTAGAGTGACACAGGGCTCTGAAGCATCAATGGGAGTCACAGGGCACACAAAAGGGTGAGGGTAGAGTTACTTTGAGACCATATCTCACTTTCAGGGAAGTAGTGGAAGAGATTGTGTCTTGAGAAGGAAGACATTTTAGAGGTAACCCTTTTAAGATTTCAATTTAAATGTGTGATTCATGTGCTTAGATGTATCATTGATTGCATATGTGTTGACAGGCTAACCATCTTGTTGGATCCTGATTAGCTATAGACAGAGGTATTGTTATGCTGGAATAAACATAATTTTAAAAGAATTGTTATTGAAAAAATTTCAGTTTTTTTTTTTTTTGATATTTAATCACAGACATTTAGGGAAACCCTGAGCAATGTCATTATTACCTGGGAGAGAATAAACTACAGCAACATTGTAGTTCTTATTTAACTGTCTTGTAACCTATGGCAAGTTGCAGTAAACACAGATCACCTTTGTAGTGCTTCACTTCAGATACTTAGAGAATGTCAAAAGAGTGAGTTGAGTGTGTCAGCAATGGAATGTATTATTATGTACTTTATGCACTTACTACCTCTCCCAACATTCCGTTCTAAGATTTTGGAGATAACCACATTTTGCATTAAAAATAGAAATAATTATTTATTCAAAACAAAATTTTTAAAAGAAGTTAACCTAAATAAATTAGAGCTTGACAATAACTACAAAGGAGTACTGTGCAAAGTCTGAAAGATTAAAACCCCAAAGATAGTGTATAATTTAGTCATTTTGAAATGCTTAGATGAAATGTCCAGGAAGTTATATGCATCTAATGAGTTGCCTGTTGCAAATACTCTTGTGGTTTTTGTCACTTGGGTGGACTTCTTTTGGTTATTTTATGCATATACTGATTTGGAGCAAGAATAGGTCTTATGGTGAAATAGACTCTCAATGAAATGATTGAACTTTTGTGAACAAAGGTGAAATAATTTTATATCAGATAAAAAAACTGCTTCAATATATTTATTTTGTTTATATAGCATCAGGTTCTACAAATAATTCACAGAGGGGCTGGAGATGTAGCTGAATAGGTAGAGTGCTTGCCTAGCATGCAAAAGGCTCTGGGATTATTTACCAGAGTTTCATATGTCAGTATGGTGGGCCACGTCTGTAATCCCGGAGGTCAGGAGGTGGGACAGAAGAATCAGAAGGACAAGGCCACCATCAGCTACATAGCATTTTGGGGCTACCCTGGGTTACTTGTGACTCTGTCTTGAAAAAAATTTAGACAAAGGTGATATACTTAAGGTCAACTTAAGTATTTAAATACTTAAGTATATTTATATAGCTTAAAATATTTATTTAAATGCTTCACGATTTAAATAGAGGCTTATGCTATGCATACAGTGAAGTGATCAGGTCATGAAATAATCTTATTTATTTATTTATTTATTTATTTACTTACTTAATTTTTGTGCTGTGTATTAACATGGGGTATCTAATATGAGAAGCAAATTCTCTGCCACTCCTATTTTAAATGTAAAACATTAACATACTTCTACTCTGAAGTGATTATAAACAAAATTCAATCTGTATAACTAAAATAAGGAAGATTCGGAGTGAGGGAAACCAGAACAGAGGCCGCCGGAGGCAGTGGTTGCAAGAACAGTGTTTTCCACTGATGCATCCTGTTAGAGTGTGTCTTTCTGTAAAGAGTTCTTGAGGTTTGAAGAACGAGATCTTAGCCTAACTCTTCTGTGACTCCACAGAGTCAGATTGCTTATGCTGCTCTTCCCTTCTCAGTTTGGTCTCCTGTGATTTTCAGAGTGGTGGAGGGGACTCTGTGAATATCCTTCCTCTCCTACCCAGTACTTGGTGTTTTAATTGTGTGTCCTTGAATGAGTTGGGCCATCACCAATCAATTGCGTGCTGTGATTAATCCTTTAGGTAACAGTCTTTCCAACAGCCCCATGTGCTTCCTAGAAATCATGTGTGTACCATCAGTGCTTGTGTTCACCACTCAGATTCTGTGGAAATCTCTGGCTTAAAAAATATCAGACACTGAAATCTCCATTTAACTACATTTTACTAGGTTTCTTCCCCTCAAAGCTGGCCCTTCCCAAATACATTGTTTCACATGAGCTAAGCATTTATTCTTTGATTTTCTCTTTGACCTTTGATCGTTTCTGTTACCAAATGGCTGGCTAAAAGTTAGAGAGCTGGATGAATAAAGCAAATATTTTCTACTGGGTTTAATAATTAATAACTTGAGCTGACATCACACAAGCCAGTGGTTAAGGCTCATTACAATGTCATGGTGGTAGAAGTTTTTAAATTTTAACTTGTATAAAAAAGCTATTGCTCTTTTGTCTCCACACTAGGTGTTAGGAGTGGATAAATGATGTGCACTGCCCTGAGCCCCAAGGTTCGCAGCGGACCTGGCCTGTCTGATATGCATCAGTACAGCCAGTGGCTGGCCAGCAGACATGAAGCTAATTTGCTGCCAATGAAAGAAGACTTGGCCTTGTGGCTAACCAATCTATTAGGTAAGGTTATAAGATATCACTTTGTGAGCAAAGATAACAGTGTCTTGTATATTTTACCTCCTCTCAGAGTGTCCTTCTCCCAAGCATGTGACCATACCTGGGAAAGAAAGACCTTCTTTATTAGGATTTTTCTTCTGGGAAATTGAAGCCTGTGGAAATTTAAATGAATTTCCCAGTGCCTCTCATGCTAGCTGTGTTTCATATTGCTTCATCCTGCACTGGAATGTGGAAACCTGTGCTCAGGTCACTTATATTGTTCCTGCTCCGGTCTGATTTATTTCTGACTCATGGGTTTGCAGCTGACCACTTTGACCTGTGCTTTGGTTCAAGCTGCAGGCTCTGTGAAATCTGCTTCTAAAACTGTCTTTCTTGCCCTACTTTTACATCACACCTTCCAAAGCTGCTGAGTGCAGGAACTCAGGGAGAATACCTATGCTTTGTCTAAGTGGACTGACTGTAGTAATTTAGCTTTGAACTAAATTCTGTTTTTTGTTTTTATTTTTTAATACACATTTTTGGAAAAGCATCATTGTTGAGAAAAAATGATAGTACATGGTAATGGTGTCTTTTCTTTTGTCTGATTAATTTCAGGGATCAAAGTGCAACAATGAAGGGTACAGATTTGTACAATTAAAGGCTCATCATGTATTTAGCTATAGCCTCCCTAGTACCAGATTTTCCCAGACAAGAGGAGTGAGCTACAACATTAGGACCTTCCAGTTTTCAGGATGTAGGATTGAACTGTGGAACAAGCAGAGCCTGGATGGTGTTCTGTAGTTAGCTTAGAGGATGTACTACACAATTTTATTATTGAAACAGTCCTGCAAGCTGCAGGTGTCACTTTCTAGCTAGGAAGATGGGGCTTATGGGCTGCATCCCTCTGGCTGAAATCTAGCAGAGGTTAAGAACCCATTTACCTCTTGCAGAGTTTTTCTCTGCTTCCTGGCTTTTATATTTATATGCTATATTTAAAAGTCTTTGTCTATGGGGAGGTACTTTTTTTCTTCATCATAAACACCTCATCTTGACTAACTTTGTGGTTCAACCAAAACAACTATATGACAATATAGAAAGTATACCCTTCAGAAAGGTTTCCAGAACCCCTTCCCCCCAGCAAGGTCCCCCACTCCACTGTGGGACTTCTAAGAGAAGGAAGAGACTTGTTCTTGGTAGTAATTCACTATTAACTTCATCAAACAGGCAGTTGTTACCTCCCTTACTTTTGTTCTACCAGGCCTAACTAATGACTAGTATTAATGCCTAGCCATCTGCTATAGATGCAAGTTGTCATTGGAATTGTGACATAGAATTTTTTTCCAGTTTTTAAAATAGTGTCTTATTTATTTTGTACAATTTTACAAATGTAAACAACATATCTTGATCCTACCCAACCAGCTACCACCAGGCACCTCCCCCAAGTTCCCCTCCTCACTTTATGTCCTTTCCTTTCCTTTCTTTTTTTTTCTTTCTTTTTACATTTTTTGTCACCCATGGAGCCTACCTAGTTCTGTCTCCTGGAATTGCTGTCTGGTCTAGTTGGCTTGATCATATACAGGTGACCACAGCTGTAGTGAGTTCATGAGTACAATGGCCATGTCACTCCCAGGAGACAGAATTTCCCATGCTCTTCCCCATTTGTCTTTACATTCTTTCTGTCCCCTCTTCTGGGATGTTCCCTGAGACTTGTGGAGATGGATCGTTAGATGTCCCATTTAGGACTAAGCACTCAATAGTCACTTGTTCTCGCTTCTGTGACCAGTTAGGAGTCTCTGCATTGACTACTGCCCACTGCAGAGTCAAATGTCTCTGGATAGGTTAAGGACAACACTAATTCATGTAAAGAAAAAAACTTTTGAGAGGTGGTTTAACACCACTTAGGAAAGCAACAAAGGTAGGTTCCCCCTATGACCTCCTAAGCCATATGCTTTTGCCCAGGCTTTCAGTACCAGGCGTGAATTCCCTCCTGTGCAAAAGGCATCAAATCCAATCCAAAAGCAGTTGGTTATCAATTACCCTTGTGCTACTACTGAGCAGCAGTGAGCACATGCTATCTGACAGGTTGACACAGTAGCACCCAAGGTTCACTGCAATGTGATACCATTGATGGCTTTTTCTCCCATCATCCTTCATAGCACCTTCTAGGACTATGAAAACTAGCCAGTATGTTGTCTCTTCAGCAATAAAGATTACTCTCTAGTTTTAGTGGACAACTCAAGAGCTGTGACAGTGGTCTATTTGTTTAATGGACCTCTAGGGTATCACTGAGGAGTAACTCATAGGGAGGGTTCCCAAGCCTAGTGCTGACATTTTCATTTATTAGTCATTATCTTCTGGCAGAAGTGTTGTCCACTCATGCAAGATACATATGCTGAAATTGCTCTCTCTCTCTCTCTCTCTCTCTCTCTCTCTCTCTCTCTCTTTCTTTTTTTTTTTGAACATTTTGCTTATTTTCATCTTATGCATGTGAGTGTTTTTCTTGCATATATTTGTCTATGCACCATGTGTGTACAGTGTGTGTATAGTGTCCCCAGAGGCCAGAAGAGGGCTTTGGATGCTCTTGAACTGGACAGTTGTGAGTTTCCATGTAGGTGCAGGGAATCAAACACAGGTCCTCTGAAAGAGTAGCCAATGCAAGATGTGCTAGTGAATAGCTATATGTAAACAAAGGTACAGGTTTTGATGGTGAGGAGGGGCAGAGGTCCTTGTAGAGAGTCTACCAGTTAGACTCTAATGTTCCAATTATAGGAATCAATACTCTGCTAACTAGTACAGGTATGACAACAGTGAGGCCAAAGAAGACAAGCCTAGGTTCCAGGCCTGGCCCTGTCACCTGGACAGACCATTCATCTCGGAGCCTCAGTTTTCTCAGAAAATTTCTGCCTGTTTCATGGGTTGGAATAGTTAAGAAAGCACATTGTAAATCAGCCAGCTGGCAGTTAAACAGTCACCCAGCAGAAAAGTTATAATAGTTATTATAATAATGATTTGGATTTGAATAACTATAATGATCCATACTCAGAGGTCACATGAACTTGAGGAAGCGTTAGGCGAGCCGGATGAGTTTCCCTGAGGATGTCTCACCGGATGAGTTTCCCTGGTGATGTCTCACTCCTGCCTTTTTTGGTGGAGCTTGCAGTAATAGTGAGTCGGCTGTATGGAGGCGTCTGCTGTGCTGGAATCGATACTGACCCAGAGCTCAAATACCCAAAAGGAGCTGGACGAGTCCTGTGAGCATGGGCGCTAGCACTTTGTATAGTTCCTGGATCACAGTTAATAGTATATAAGTTGCTGTTCCATTTATAAAGTCCAGTTAAATTATTAATTTTCTTTAAAAAAAAGATTTGTTGGGGGCTAAATCATATACTGTCTTGAAAAAAAAATGTACTGATTGTAATCATTAGTGTGATTAACAAAGGGCCATGGAGACGTTAGGACAGGAGGAATGGGAGTGAGTACACCGTAGCCCGATTACACAGGCGTGACCCAGTGTTGGGTGACTAGGTCATCAAAGTGTTCTGTTTAACCAATGTGATCATCCTCAAAGTAGTTTGATTGGTGTGAGCAGCCTAATACAGCCTCAAAGAACAGAGTCAGTGTGTGTAATGGAAAGATCCTTGGATTAGAAATCAGGAGACCTGGCTCCTTTCTGGGCATCAGGAGACCTGGCTTCAGCTTCTGGCCATTCCACTGGTAGGAAACATGCCCAGAGTCACTCAGCTATCTGTTCTGGGCTGGGTGTCCTCAACTATAAATGAAAGAGTTGGAGATGTTCTTTAATATCCTTTCCAGCTCCTAAAATCTAAGTTTCCAAGAAATCTGATTCTGGAGCTTTGGGTTGGGCAGTTTAGGTCAACAAAATATATATATAAGTAAAGTAAATGTATAATGGATAATTTTTTTAAAAAAATAAGCAGATTATCTTGTTAAATATGTATTAGTAGTTGTAGTGAATGAAATTGATAGTTTATGAAACTTTCCAGACAAGGGAAAATCCCAAAAGGATTTTAAAAAATGTAGTTATTGAGTATTATCTTTCAATGGACTGGAACTCACCCCAGGTAGATAGAGACTAGACCTCAAGGAAACACTATCAGTGATAATTTGGAAAGGAGTCTAAACATTTGAAACAATTTTAAATGGTAAAGCATGTAGAGATAGGAAAATAAACATTTTTTTAATAGTAATGAGAAATGAAGACATGAATTGCTTTGTTTAAAGATAGCTTTCACATATGTAGTAGCAACTCCTAGTGTGCACTTGATTTGGAAGTGAAAATGTAAAATGATTTATTATTTTAGAGGGAGTGCTCAGAGGGTTAGTACACTTACTGCTTTAGCAGAGGACCTGGGTTGGTTCTCAGTACTTACATCAGGCAGCTTAAACCCATCTATAACTCTAGTACCAGGGGATATGTTGTCTTCTTTTGGCCTTTGTAAGCATCACACACATATGATACACATAAACTCATACAAGCACACAGACACACACACACACACACACACACACACACATACACACACACACATACACAAAGAGAGAGGGAGAGAGAGAGGGAGAAGGAGAGAGGGGCAGAGAAAGAGAGAGAGGGGGACAGAGAGAGAGGGAGAGAGGGACATAGAGAGAGAGGGGGGAGAGAGGAAGGGAGGGAGGGAGAAAGAGAGGGAGAGAGATAAATGTTTTAAAATCATCTTTTTACAATCTGAGTAATATTAGCATATTTTGCTATATAGTGCTGTCTCTCAGGTCTTAGCTTCTTTGTGCTTATACCATAGAAGTGTCCTGGTGGCAGTCTCCATGTTGGTCCTGTTTCTATACTAAGCACCAAATTCTTGAGTGGGAAAGAAACTTCTAGATTCTTGTTCTTATAGGGTCATATTTGCAGAGAACTTTGATGATCCCATTTTAGTTATCTTGTTTAAAAAGTAACTTTAAAAATGTACTTTTTAAAGGATAATCGGTGATTAAACTTGGATATTTCTGATCCTATACATAAGTTGTCAATTCAAGATGGACTTTTTAAAAGGACAATTGATTTTCAAGTTCTCTAAAGACCAAAAAAATGTTCTGATGGATAAGAGAATGCGTGTTTTGCTGACAGATGAATATTCACATTTGTGTCTCCAATGTGATACGTGATATTATAAATACCATTGTAGAGTCCTAGACATAGAGGTGAAGATACAGTAATGAACATTAGTCACCCTCAGCTTATGTATTAGTACTGGCTATCTTGTGGGATGTGTACTAGTTGAAGAAAGCAACATGACGTGTGAGGAGGTCACTATCTGTGTGTAGAGCCTCTTACAGGAAATACTCTGTGTAGGTCTGCTACATTTTCGGATTGTAGCTGGGGCCATGGAGTAGCATATGTTAAACATTTAAGAAAGTCTGAGCTGGGCCATGAATATTCTACCATCTTCAGTAAGAGTGTGTGCTGAACTGCTTCTTACATGGTGGTTCCTGTTACCCATTACTGATAGGTGTGATCTACATTAAACCCACATGTTCTGTCTGTACTGTAAGCTTGTTGACTCGGTTCTTTTAACTCAGAACCAAGTATCACTCACTCATTGTTTATATCTCTACAAGATGCCACAACACTAAAAGCTTATGCCAGCAAGTCTTGGGGAAATTTTTAATCATTGGTTGGAGCATAAAGAGTGTTAGTAAATGAATAGCCCTAGGTTGCACAGTCATCCATAATGTAGAATTAAGTACATCTAACTCTGTGATTGGTAGTAGACTTCCGAGGATTGGGTTGGTCTGGCTGTGAGTCAAATGTAGTAACAAAATGTTTGTGTCACTTGGGTTTTTACATAGTATAGAAATTATAATTTCTCTATTAGTTTTGTTCTGTGATACTGAAGCTACTGGTATGGTATTTTAAAGAAAGACTTATTAAACACTGGAAAGAGTTGATGTTTTTCTTGATGGTTGTAGGTCTTCAAGATGAAGACTTGTGTGCTTATATCTACCTAGAAATTACTCTCTGTTTTCCCCAAAGCTAAGTTATGTTGAATTGATTTTACTTATATTTAGGAAATGCATCGATAGTTGATAGTCTGACAAGTTCCATTTTCTGATCTTCTACATGCATAGAAAAGAGAATTTATCAGTTTTCAACTTAACATGAATGATGTGATTAAATTTTTCAGTTATTTCTAAAAATCTACTGCACTTTTCACCAGATGTAGCCTCATATGCCTTTAGTCCCAACACTTGGGAGATGGAGGCAGGCTGATCTCTGTGATCTCTGTGTTCAAGGTCAACTTGGTTTACAAAGCAAATTCTAGGACAGCCAGGGCTGTACAAAGAGAAACCCTGTCTCAAAAGAAAAAAAAAAAAAAAAGGAAACATCTGTCAGCACTGATATCAGCCAGTGCTATCAAATACAGCTGTTGTTTAATAAGCTAGGGACAGGAGATTCTTCCTACTGCAGGGAACCTTTTCACTGGGGTTCTCATCTTTAATATCCTCATGTTCTTGGTGTAAGACAATAAAACATCATGGACAGTCATGTGCTTTGTTAGTGTAGATGTGTATACGCACAGGTTTATGTTCTCCTGATTCTGCCCTTCAGAGCAGTCTGTGTGTTTGTTGTTTGAAAGCAGTTCTTGTAACACAACCCCTTTGCCATCTCTGATTTAAATGTATGGGAGACCTGTGAGGCAGCATGTAATAGATCCTGGTCTAGAGTTCTGATATCATGAGTCACTTCCTATATCATACTCTGAAAATTCAGTCTCAAAAATACCAAGTAATTTGAGATAAGGTAACTCATTGTCAAAAATGCTAAGTAATTTGGATTGCACTAGAAAATGAGTCATGTTTGAGTCCTCTAGAAATGAAAAATAAATCGAAGTTGAAAGTGCAGAGGGATTAGAGTTTGGTACTGTAACATCAGAATTATCTTCAGATATTGACTCTATGCCAGCTTTCTTCTGCCATATTCCAAAGCAGATATGAGAACATGGCTGCACAGTCTTCTCAGCTATGTTCCAGGGTTTCTGTTCATCTCACAGTCCCAAGATTATCATTTTCTAACAAGCCTTCTATATCACTTCTATGTAAGGAAACAGAACAATAACATTTTCATTTGGGATAATGGTCTGCTGTAGGAAATAGTCCCTGTGTGTTCAGTAAATATTGAAATTGTCAAGCCGAATGGCTGAGTGCATGGACTTTGAACCTGGGATGCATGGGTCAAAGGGCTATGTGTTAATTTTGTGGAGTTTTTTTTTTAAAGGTAAATAGTAATACCCACTCTGTAGCACTGTGAGAAGTAACATAAAAATGTGCTCATATGCTTGATACATTGTGTCCAATGTCAAATGTGAATATTACATATAGTCTTATCTTTGGAAATCCAGTATTACTAACTTTTTGGGACAAACATCTGTTCTCACTCCAATAGAAGATAAATGTATCTTTGCCCCCACCCTGAGATAATGCCAGTCTAAAATATTTTATAGACGGATATCCAGTCTTTATAGAAGCTATGTCAAACATATTTTGGAAGAATTTACAATACACACTCATGCTGATTTTAGTTATCCAAGTCCTCCTTAAAAATCCTGAGGCTGATGCTAAATTTGTTCATTTAGCCTGTAAAGGCTATAAGGGCCAGTGACTACTGTGTTACTCAATCAAATGCCTTGGTCACTGTCTACCAGTCAGCTATCAAGCATTACCGAAAGGATGTAAAATCAGAGCTCACTACTGTGGATGTAGAAAATAATTATATGACTTCAAGATCAGAGCACCTTAGGTTGATCTTCATGTCCATGGCATTTATGGGCTGATGTATCTGGTAATCCAAGTTGGTTTAGTGGTACCCATCTATTATTCTTGATTCTCTATATGTGCTAAGTAAGATATGGGAAAGGTAGGGCTGAGACTGTGGCAATGATCTGACTCCAAATACACTTGTGTGTGCTTTATAATCCGATATGTGAAGGTGCCTAACACAATAAGGAAGACCTGATTTGTGAAGCAGAGGTCATTAATTACATGTTAATTTTACTTAAGGAATTGTAATTCATTCTTCACAGCCTGCTCTTATGGATATGTCTTGGGTAAATCCAACTGGCATTATATTCTGCCTTTTCCTTAAATGCTGTTAGTGGTATGTGTGGAATGTAAGTCAGGTAGTGAATCATTCCATAAAACCATTATAACTGACTTCTTACAATTATATAGTACATTGAAAATATATGTTTAATGACTTCATATTTTGATGGAAAATATATTCCATATAAAGGATTTTTTAAATAGAACTTTTCAGTCTTGCATTTTTCCTTCATTTGAGGCAGTCCATTTCAACTATAAAGTATATAACAGTCTGTGTTTTAGCCAAAACCCCCAAAAGCTTAGCTTTTCTAAGCTATAAAATACACAGAATTGAAAGCTGACACCTAATATATTCTTCATTGGTTACAGATGTTCAGTATAAAGTTTTTTCACGTGTTGATAGAGGGCAGGACAATGGACATTTATGAGATCCAAGGAAAATCAAGTGAAAAGTGTAACTCTGGGCAAATTTCTGATGGCTCTTTAATGAAAACTATTTTTTCATTATTAAAAATTCTTTTCAATTTATTATAATCATCTAGTCACTTGAAAATATGAGGAGGAATCATAAAATTGCTGTGGAGTTTAACACATCGAGCTCCTTCCAGAGGCAAAATATCTTTGCAATTTATAAAAGGAACCACTCAACAAAATCAGTTAAGGACTTGGTGTAAAGTTTATCATGATATTTAAACAAATCACAATAAATGGACAATTTAGGCAACTATTTTTGGTATTAATGTGCCATGGCTGCTTTCAAGATAATGTTCTCTTCATTGGATTGACATTAGAAGCACAGCATTCAATCTCTCCTGCTGGCTTTTTGTGTTTCAAGACTCCTATCCTCCTTTCTGAGTCTACTGAACTCAGTGCACTTCTGAAGTCAGAGCAGCCTGCACAGGAGAACCTCTGGGGTCTGCACTTACATCACTGCTGCTCTGTCACCTGCAGAAGTCATTATCCTCACCAGAGGCTAGCAAGTGAGCTACTCAGCAGGGAAAAAGAGAACACAAGAACTAACTCCTTTTTCCTCTCTGTACTCCCCATGGCACAAGTGCATGCACACACACACACACACACACACACACACACACACACACACACAAACATATACACCCAGACACACACACATACACAGACACATACACACAGACACACGCACACAGACACATACACGCACAAATACATATACACAGACACACACACACAGGCACAAACATAAATATACACAGATACACACACAGACACATACACACCAACACACACATACACAGACACATACACATACACACAGACACACACAGATACACACATTGCATAACATCATTTCAAACAGATTTTTTTAAAAAAAAAGACATGCAAACATTGGATACAGTAAGTGTAAATCAGTAGTTTTTCTGTGACTTATGTGGGCTATATTTAAGTGTCCATAGAGTTGCATCCCCTATACTTTTCTTAAGAAAATAAGCCTATATAAGTCCCAATGTTTTGTCAAGGTTTTCTAGACATTTTATTTGTTAATTCACATGCTTGCTGGTTGCATTTCCCTGTGCCTATCACAGGAATCATATAATGCTTACCTCTATAGGAGATTTTATTTTAAAAAAATGTATTTTTTTTAGTACACAAGGCCTTGACCATGAACTGGTACTGCTGCCTGTCCCTTCTGAGTGCTGGGATTATAGCCATAAAGCTCCAAGCCTGTTGTTTGCTGTGCTCAGTATGGGGCCCAGGGCTTTGAATACACCAGGCAAGCACTGTACCCACCAAGCTACAGCCCAGTCCTATAGGAGATTTAAAAAGATGAATCTCAAGAGGTTTATATCATACTGAGGAAACCAGAGCTTTACACAAAACATGTAATTTGTAAAGGAAGAAAATGTTTGATATGCACCCCAAACAGAAGCTATTTGTGAGAATGACTATATAGAAGAGAGTAGTGAGCCTGGAGAAATCAGTTCCAGGAAGCAGAGTAGGAGATGGAATTTGGCCAGGGAGAGAGCAGGACACTGAAGTCAGGTCCATGCCACGAAGAGGAGAACGACTGTAAGGAGTCTGGTTAAGGCAGTATGTGAAGCACAGGCAGGCTTTGAAGCATATGGATATGCAAATGGTCAGAGGCATCACATGAGCCCATTGGATATTGGGATGAATTGTATAGATATGTTTTCCAAGATAGAGGTGAGATCAAGAGTGCTCAGTAAAGATGTCTGTCTGAGTGAAGAAAGGGAGTCCACACCTAGGAAACAATCCCCATGCCTTTTGTCATCATGATAGCCATCAGACCATGATAGGATGGGCAAAAGAGACTGCTTGAATCAACAGGATTTGTGACTTTCAAGTTTTGGGAAATCAAGGCAGAAAAAAAGCCCCCAAACCCCAAGAACAAACAAGCAAATGGACAAACAAACAAACAACCCAGATGACTGAAAATGAGGACCAGAGCAAAGGAGAGGAGGGCCTGGGAAAGTTGCCTTGTGGTAGCTGTGACAAGACACAAGTGCTACCTATAGTTACATGGTTGGGAGATCAATGCAGCTAAAGGGTGTTGAATTGCTTGTGATATGAATAAGTGTTCTGAAATTATGATGATGACTGTACGTGTCTGAATATATGCACAGAATTTATAAAAGGTCAAATGAGAAAGGCTATCGAGTAGATCTCAGTAAAGTTATCTAAACATTAAAGAGGAAAAGTAGAAAGAAAATATAGTCTGGTATCATCTCAGAAAAGTAAATGACTAACTGGGATCCGGTCAAGTACAGAGATGACGTTTGAGGACCATAAGCTTCTAAGAGCTGTGCTGACACGGTGAGGATCCTTGTGGGGAGGGAGGAGCAAAGCTGAGCTCTGGACCCAACTGCCATCTCAAGGCTGTGCTCAGAAGGGCAATGCTCTAATAGTTTTTATTTTTTACTTAGAGTTTATCTTTTGTAACACTCTTATCTGAATCTTGATCTAGAATAACAGATTCATAGAGTTTACAGATGAGATTTGGTGAAGTTTAGATGAGGTTTAGTGGCTTTCTTGTTGGACTTGTCAGTGGTTGTTTGTTTATGTACGATTGTTCTCCTTAAAGAGAACAAAAAGGTATGTGTGTGTGTGTGTGTGTGTGTGTGTGTGTGTGTGTGTGTGTGCGCGCACGCGCGCGCGCGCGCCTGTATGTGCCTATATGGTGGTTCATATGTTGTGTTTGCCTAAGCTTAAGCTTATGGAGGTCAGATCCACATTTGATGTATCCCTCAGTTGCCTTCCACCATATTTTTCAGATGGGGTGTCTCACTGAACCCAGAGCCACTGACTCAGTTAAACCAGTACTAGCAAAGTTCAGAGGGCCTCTTGTCTTTACCTCCTCAGTGTCAGAGTTACAGACCTGTACCCCAGAATTCTAGAAGCCACTTTCTTTGTCTGTCAGTCTGTCTCTCTGTCTGTCTGTCTGCCTGCCTGCCTGCCTGCCTGTCTTTTCTCTCCCTTCCCTCTCTACCCTCTCTCCGTCCCTCCCTCTCTACCCTCCCTCCCTCCATCTTGCCCACCTGCTAGGACTCTGAACTCAGGTCCTCATGCTTACATGTCAAACACTTTACAGCTGAGCCATCAAAACAAAATTGTTTTTTTTTTTTTGTTGGTATTGTTGTCCTTGTTATTTTTTAATAGGGACCCATGTATCCCAGGCTGGCTTTCAGCTTGAAATGTAGCCCAGGATGACCTTGAGTTACTGACTCTCCAGACTCTTCTGCTTGAATGCTTTGGTTGTGGTTGTGTGCCACCTCATAAGGATTTTCATATGCGTTGCTAGGGAGTGAACCTATGCTTTTGTGCATGCTAAACATGTAGTCTAACACTTGAGCTGTTGTTACAGTGACATATGACATATGATATACCAGTTTTATTTTGCAGGCCAAAATAATTGAAGGGGCTACCAAGGATGAGACCTCTTTACATGCAGAGAGACCACATGCATTTATATCTAATATATTTCATTTTCTTTTGTTATTTATGTTAATATAGAATCTCTGTAAAGGCAAGTTCTTTGAGTTTCTTTGACTGGTTTTCATTTTTCCTGGTTGCTAAGTGGTGGGAATGTTTTATCCAAGATACCGTTTGTCAAATTAAAATGAAATACATTTTTTGTACAGCTAGAATGCATATAAAGTATTAAGGTTCCAACTGTGAAATGAAAACATAAAATGCTAAAGCAACAATGCTTGTGGCCATTTCAGTGAATTCACTGAGAATGAATAGAAGACGCCTCTAATGAAATAATGTTCTGTAGTGTGAATCTGATATCTGTGCTAGGGAAAGGAAATGTTTTTGTAATTCTCTTTTGTGTTATTTCAGGGAAAGAGATAACAGCAGAAACTTTCATGGAGAAGTTGGATAATGGTGCCTTGCTCTGTCAACTTGCAGCAACTATGCAGGAGAAATTCAAAGAGAGCATGGATGCTAACAAGCCTGCCAAGGTAAAGTCTCCATAGAGAAGGCACTGCCAAGAGTTGAGTGCTCCTGTGTGGATGGTCCCCATGCAGAGGACACTGATGAGAAGCAGGTATTCCTCTGTGGGTGGTGTGCATGAAGAAGGCTGATGAGAGGCAGGTATTTCTGTGTGGAGGGTCCCCATGCAGAGGACACTGATGAGAAGCAGGTACTCCTGTGTGAATGGTATACATGAGGAAGGCTGATGAAAGGCAGATATTTCTGTGTGGAGGGTCCCCATGCAGAAGGCACTGATGAGTGGCACATACTCTTAGTGTGGACAGTCCCCACCCAGAATGTACTTTTGAGAAATGGATACTCCTGTATGGAGATTTCCCAGTGCAGAAAATACTGCTCAAGATGAATACTCCTCTGTAGGATGTTCTCATGCAGAAGGCATTGCTAAGAGGTGAGTACTTCTGTGTAGAAAGTCCCAATGCAGAAGTCACTGCTGTGAGGCAGATACTCCTGTGTGCAAAGTTCCCATGCAGAAGACACTGCTGAGAGGCAGGTGTTCTTCTGTGGAGGATCTCCATGCAGAAGACACTCCTGAGGCTCACATATACCTGCAGTGATTGTCTCTATGCAGAAGATATTGTTAAGAGATGGACACTCCTAAAAAAAGAGATGGACACTCCTGTGTGGAGGTTCCTCATGCTGAAGACACTGGTAAAAGACAGGTATCCCTGCAGCTAGGGTCTCTGTGAAGACAACCCTGCTAGAATCAGATGTTTCTACAGTGACTTACAACTAGAGTTCTGTGTCAGAATTGGGTTTGAATGGATGCATGAAGATCTGCAGTAACAACCGAGTACTGAAGCTAGCTGTAATTAGGGAACATGTAATCTCCTTTTTAATTATATAAATTACATACTCCTTTCAATAGGTGTAATTAAGTGAAAGCTTATGGAAAACTGATGCTGTTCTAAGAGGGCAATGTCTATAAACTGCCAACATCTGAAACACTTTCAAAAAACAGTGCAGATACAACTGTGTCACTGGGCAATGAAATAAATCAAGCACAAAGGTTGTAGAATACTGGCGTAATGTAATATAGTGTAATGCAATGTATCTGGAATGTTATTTTTGTGTGTTTTAGTAAGTAGTATCATTGATTTATGTAACTTTAGGCAAATTATTGTACCTTTTATTTTCTCAATTTCTTTTTGGGTCTTATTCTAATCTTTTTAGCTGTCACCAGCATATTGGGAAAATACCATATGCAGTAATTTTGAGTAAACAAAATAGATAATAGTTTTTCTAATTTTTAATATATAATGGAAAGAAGAAAAAACAAGGTTCAAAAGATGTTGAAGACAGCTTAAAAGGGGAAGACACACACACAGATTATAAATGATTCCTGAACCTGTAGTAGGGCAGAGGTGCAGGGCAGGTGTGTGTTTATCATCGGGCACTTCGTTTTGATATATTTTGTTTTTATACATAGGTAAATATACCTTTATTGTTTAGGGTTTTCTTTTAAATTTTTATTAGTATATGTTGAGTATGCATATCAATGGATTTCACTATGGCATTTTTAAATTTTTTGACAGTGTTCATATGATTGTGTACTCCACCAACTCTGAGGCTCAGCTGTTTTTCTTCAAAGCAGTTCTGTGATATTGTCAGTTAATCCAGTGACTTCCAAACTCCATTACCATGAGTAGCACATGGCTATTGTTAAGAAATAGACTAGAATCCCTGCCTGACCTGCAGCCTGCTTCCCTATGGGATGCTTCCTGGATGCATTTCTCAAAAGCTACCCAGGAGACCGGTGCTCTATGCTGCATACGTTTTCTTTTTCCATTTTCTCCCTCGATTGGAAGGTCAAAGACTCCAAGAGATGTGCACAGCTCCTCTGGCAGCTGCCAAGGATGGAGCACACACACCCTTCCAAGTCTAGTTCTTGATGCCCTTGCTGCAGTGTGGAAAGAGCTTCCTATAATGCCTACTAGCAGACACTTGACTATATGCCGCCATCTCCACTGTAATGGGACAGACCTTCATTTACTTTGGCAAAGAGAAAGTATTTTCCTGAAAGAAGGCCAGTTTGTACAAATATTTTAAAGTAATTAGCAAAGAGAAAAATGACAATATCACTAGGCTTTATTTGGACATGTCCCTAGCATGCATTTTTATTGTTGTTAGGAACAGAAAGACCAAAGGGCAAGATCAGGATCACACAGAGGAAAACTACCTTGCTAAGAATACTGTATTACTGTATAGTTCTGTCCTTTTGTTTGTTTTGGAAGATGTCTTTTCAAGCCAGAAGCAACGATCCATAGAGTTGTAATTATGCAGCAGTGAGGTGTAAGATAGGCTTGTGCTAGTTGTTAATTGGCTGTGTCTGATGTTTAGTTTTTAATCTCTAATTTGGAATTAGTACTAATTACTATAGTCTTGTAATTAAGAGCTCTGGGCAAACAGTATATATCTTGCTGTGTGAACAATTCATCATTTTAAAAGTTGAAAATCAAAGTGGTTACTATTTTTGTGGCCATTATCATTTTTAAGTATATTTTTTATTAAAGTGTGCATGTCACTCCATCTACATCCCTTACTTATATGAATGAGGGTTAACAGACCCTTAGTAAGTATTTTAGATTAACTAGGAGAAAAGTAGTCTTTTGTAAATATCCATATTTAGCATAACAGCCTTTGCGACCATGTCTACAGCCATTCACCCTAGTCTTCATGGCAGTGCTCAGACACTGTGTGGACTGCTGAGCCCAAGAACTTTACAACGAAGCTTTCTTCTAAAGCTTCTGTTTCTATAATAAAACTGTATACAAACATAACAAAATGAAAAAATTGCAAGTTCACAAGAACTGCAGTGAGATATTATAAAATTTGGACTTTCTTAGTCCCAGTCTTTTTAGTTAAATATGATGTAAAGTTTTACTCTGGCTGTGACAAACTTATTTTAGTCTACAAATATAACTCTGATTTTTAAAGAGAAGAGTAAAATGTAGTATTGCTTCATTTCTGGTATTTGAATGCCCAAATTAATCTGAGTACACTTGGCACACACAGTTTTCTTTTATGTCTTTGACAGAATTTATATATTTCACAATGACTTCTGAAGTCAAAATAGCATATACTTGGCTGTGTGAATAATACAGCATTTGCAAAAGCTAAAAATCAAAATGGTCATTATCACAGTGGCCATTATTATTCATAAATATGTTTTTGTCAAGCTGATTTTCAATCCAGCTTCTCTCCATAGTGTAAACTGACACATAGGAGAGCTGGGGCATACTAGTGCACACCTGCCATCCCAGCCCTTGAAAAATGGAGGCAGTAAGGTAAGGAGTTCATCGGCATCCTTGTTGTGTACAGAGTTGAAGGCCAGCATGAGCTACATGAGACCTTATCCCAGAGAGAGGAAAGGTACAGGGAGGGAAAGGGAAGAGAGGGAAATAGATTGCTTAAGATTGTACAACATTTTGTTACTATTCAATCTAAGTCTATATTAAAGTATAATTTACTAAAACACAAGTTTTAGCAACATATATAATATATATTATACTATTCTATTATTATATATAATATGGGAATATTAATATTTCCCAGAGGGAAAAGACCCTTTCAGTTGTCTATAAGTAATAGTTGTACTACAGCATTATGTCTATTCTGTGTTTTCTTGTGTTATGTCTCTCTGTATGTCCTGTGTGCCTGTATGCATTTGTATATGTGCATATAAAAATGAGTCTCTATATGTGTGTGTGCATGTCTGTGTCTGGGTGTATAAGTGTGTGAGTGTATGTATCTCTATGTATATATTTGTATATCAATGTGTGTTTCTTTTTGTTTGTGTGTCTGTGTATGAGTGTGCGTGTGCATATATGTGTATATCAGTATTTGTGTGTTTCTAGTTATATGTATGTGCCTGTATATATGTTTGTGTTTTTGTCTATGTATATGTATGCTATATGCATTTATGTGTGCTGTGTGTGTATGTTTTCATGTGTTTTTTTATGTGTACTGTGTATGTCTGTGATTAGTGTCTGTGTCTGTTTATGTTTTTGTATGTATGTGTGCACATATATGTGAATGTCACTGTATGTGTTTGTATAAATGTGTGTATATGAATGTATAATGCATGTTAGTGTATGTATGTGTATCTGTATATGTCTCTGTGTGTGAATATTTGTGTGTGTGTGTGTGTATCTGTGTGTATGGTGACTATCATATATTTCATACTGAATTTAGTAACAGTGACAGCTTCTCCTTGGAATTAATTAATGAGTGCATACCAGGAAACCCTTAGGGATTTCTTCTCCTAGCTTTAATTCTATCTTCTCATTTTCCAAGCATTATTTTTATTTACTTTTCAGATGAACGGTTTACACAGTTTTACAGCTGTGTCAGCATCTCTGAGCAAGTGCATCAAATCTGCTATGCTCATGGTTAAGAATGCAGCTGTGTAGATGATGTCCTCTTAGAAATCTCTAGCTGGCTTTGAACTTGTCATCTGTCTGCCTTATTCTTTGGAGTGCTGAACTGCAGGCATGCATCACCACGACCAGCAGTTAGCCATCATGTGGAGCTCTCTCATTGGTATTCAAGTATCCTGACTCTCCATGTGTCTTAGTCAGGGTTTCTATTCCTGCACAAACATCATGACCATGAAGCAAGTTGGGGAGGAAAGGGTTTATTCTGCTTACACTTCCACATGGCTGTTGATCACCAAGGAAGTCAGGACTGGAACTCAAACAGGTCAGGAAGCAGGAGCTGATGCAGAGGCCATGGAGAGATGTTCCTTACTGGCTTGCTTCCTCTTGGCTTGCTCAGCCTGTTTTCTTATAGAACCCAAGACTTCTAGCCCAGGGATGGCACCATCCCTTTGATTACTAATTGAGAAAATGTCCCACAGCTGGGTCTCATGGAGGCATTTCCCCAACTGAAGCTCCTTTTTTTTGTGATAACTCCAGACTGTGTCAAGTTGACACACAAAACTAGCCAGTACACCATGCTTCATTACGAAGAAATCCTCATAAGAAAGTCTGTGTCTCTCTAGAGCTTCTTTCAGTTTCACGGGTGGCTCTAAGTAATGCTGTCAGTGACAGGAAGAAAAGGAATACTTAGAATCCAGATACTTGATGGCTATTCCAAACAAGCACTCAAATGAAAAATAAATTCAAAACATCCAAAGTTGCCTACATAAAAAATAAAAATAAATAAATAAATAAATAAATAAATGCATGTGAGCGTATCTCTGTTAAGAGTTTTTCATGTTCCTAATACTTGAAAGCAAGTTTGGTTATTGTAGGCAATTTATAGATTTAATGTTTCTGCATAGACTGAGAACTTTTCATACCTGCTTTGGTTTGTGCTGAAAGTTTTACTTACTGAGGCATCTTCCTAGCCCCCTAATGTCCTCCTACTAGGGTGAAACTCAAACAAAAGAGGAACCCACACTTTTGTTGATTCAACTGTATACTTTCTGACTTTAGTTCAGTGCCCAGGCTTGGCATCTCCAGTAAAGAGGAGGATCCTTGCACGACTGGTCTGGATATTTAAACTATTCAGGTTCCTTGGATATTTACTGTGCCTTTTCCTATCAGTCACAGCAGTAGATGATATTAAAAAACAAAACAAAACAAAACAAAAACCCAGAACTCTCAACTGTAATTAAACTAGAGTTACTCACTTCTTTTTTATTAGATATTAGATATTTCTATATTTCAAATGATGTCTCCTTTTCCAGTTTCCCCTCTGGAAAAATCCCCTATTCCCTCCCCCCTCCCCTGCTCACCAACCCACCCTCTCCTGCTTCCTGGCCCTGGCATTCCCCTGCACTGGGGCATAGCGCCTTTTCATTTCTAATTATGTGTATGTATATACTCTTAGCTAGGTTGAAGAGAACTTAACTCGAGTGTGTGACACCTTAGATCAATTTGTCTTAGTCAGGGTTTCTATTCCTGCACAAACATCATGACCATGGGTAGGAAAGGGTTTATTCAGCTTACTTCCACATTGCTGTTCATCACCAAAGGAAGTCAGGACTAGAACTCAAGCAGCTCAGGAAGCAGGAGCTGGTGTAGAGGCCGTGGAGGGATGTTCCTTACAGGCTTGCTTAGCACAAAACAAAACAAAAAAGCAGAAAAACAAAAACAAAAACAAAACTAGATAAAATAATTTTAGACTTAAAACTTTATTGTTCAACATGTGAAATACCAGGATTAAACAAACAGAAAGCGAACCGTGGTGATCTGGAAGGATGAAAATATGTGGAAATAAATTTTGTGGGTTAAGGCAAAGAGAAAATAATAAGAGTAGAAAAAGTAGGGATAAACTCCAATTTCTCAAGATTTATAAAGCAAAAGTATTGTAAATGTGCTAAAATAAATACTTTTCCAATAAATTAAAATTCTTTCTTCATGCATTCTTAATTTCTGACCATGGTCAATCCAGGGAACTGCTTGCTGGCTCAGTGCTTTCTCACTGGGAGTATTTCTATCCTGACTGTTTTACAGAGAGATGGCATGATGGAGCTCAGAGAGAAGTAGTACATGGTATTGTGCCATCGGGAGGTTTAAGAAGAGTGTGCAAATGAGTTTGACATGTTTTCAGTACCAGTCAGCTGATTTTTAGACTTAATATGGGCTACATGTGCAGATTGAGGTGCAAAAATAGAAACTAAACAAGAGTGGCCGTTACCTAGATTAGAGGTGTGTGCATGTATGCGTGTGCATGCGCATGCTCACGTGTGTATGTGCATGTGTGTGGTATTTACAGGCCATGAAACTAGAAAAGTGCCACGAGAGGGAAGTAAGAGATTGTGAATGGAGGAGAAGAAGAGAGGGAAATAGAACATGTGTCCTGAAAGCAGAATCCAGGGCTGTTTGGGGAGAGGAGACGGAACAGTTTAACATGGGTGAGGGACACTTGGGACTGACATTTTCAGCATAGATTTTTTTTTCTATTTTTTTTCTTTTCTTTTTTCTTTTTCTTTTTTCTTTTTCTTTTTTTTTTTTTTTTGAGACAGGGTTTCTCTTTTTAGCCATAGCTGTCCTGGAACTCACTCTGTAGACCAGGCTGGCCTTGAACTCAGAAATCTGCTTGCTTCTACCTCCCAAGTGCTGGGATTAAAGGTGTGTGCTACCACTGCCCGGCAATAGATATTCTTAAATATCGAAGGAATTTAAAAATAGTTACATGGATGTTTCAATATATATTCCCTTAATGTTCATATTTCATATTAGGTGTGTATTTATCTACTTTTGTTATACATTATACAGGATACAGGCAAGTTAGAACAGAGTATAAAAACACATAAATTTCAGTGATGACAGGGCCCAGAGAGATGATGGCTCAGTGATTAAGAGCAGTGGCTATTCTTCCAGTGGACCCATCGTGATTTCCCAAATAGTGGCTCACAACTGTCTATAACTCTACTTCTAGAGGTTCTGATAGCTCTTCTCACCTCTGAGGACACTGCATGGATATTGTTCAGAGACATCCATGCAGGTGAAGTACCCCTACATGTAAATAAATAATAAATAAATCCTAAAAACAACATGTCAGAGTGTGTCATAGAAAGGTGGACTTTCAGTAGCTCAAGGATGCAGTATTCCACTGCAGAAGCTCAGCATCCATCATTGATCAGCTAAAAGGCAGGGGCATTTGCATATTGTCCTTAATTCCACCCAGCTCCTGTCCTGTCCTGTCCTCTGAAGCTACAAGTATGTGTTCAAGACCCTCCTAGAGTTCTCCTTGACTCACCCCCCCCCCACCATGTCTGGGATGCATGTGTGCTTTTTGAAACCATCTTCTTTTCATACTTTATCACAACCAGTGAGGTGTGGGGCAGTATAAGTTTTATAACATTGGAATACTGAAATATCTGTGGTCCTTGTGTGTACAGACCTGGAAGTAGTATGTAGGATAACACGAGTTCTGTGTGAAGCATATATATACGGGATTCTGGTTTTTCTATTTACAAAATTAAGAAACATAACTTTTCCATTCTAATAGACTGAAACCAAGAAACAGGGTATTGATTGATGTGTGAGTGAAAAGCTCTTATTTTGTTATCAGTCCTCTTCTACACTTTAAATGCATTAATTTTTTATGTTGTCTCTGAGTGTGTGGAGATGAGATTGGGATTCCTTTTCAGCTCACACTGGGTAGTAGTTTGAATTTGATATTCCTACAGGTATGCAATGTTATTTGGTGCTTGTATCATATAAGAGAACTATTCTAGGAGCTGAAGAATTAGCTCCATGGGTAAGAACTCTGGCTACTCTTCCAGAGGACTGTCCTAGAGCCTACATGGTGACTCATAACTGTCTCTAACTACAGTCCTGGGGTTCTAATGCCCTGTTCTGGTTTTTACAGGCACCAGAAAAACATGTGGTAAATATTCATACATGTAGGCCAACACTCATTAGAAAACAAGAACTTTTGAATGTGTCAGGAAGTAAGAATTTTGACAGTTAATGGGAATATTCATTGTATCTTGCAATCAGAAAAATCTAGCAAAATAACCTGTATGTAGTGGAAAGTGTTCCACTTTTGGTGTACTCTTAGATAAAAAGATTTCTCTCCCAGTTCTCATAAGTATCTTTCTTTTCCTAGAGCATAGTGTACAATCTGGGTCAGTTAGATAAGAACTGGAAAGAAGCCTTGGAACAGAGACTGGAAATGATAATGTGAGCTGGACTCAGGCTCTACAGATGGGCTCTAGTCTGGGAACTCTGAGTTCAGATCTTCCCTTTGTGTTATTGAGCTATAGAGCAACTTAGAGTGTTGGCTTTTAATTTACATGTAAAGGCCTTTGCTTCTACAGTAGTTAGGTTTCTAGTGGTCCAGGCACCCTAAGGGAGATAATTGGCCTGATTCTGTTTTGACCGACATATCCCGAGAGTTAGGCATCTCCTTGCAGTCTCCCCTCCTGAGAGTCTCTGACCATATTAATATTGAAGGAACGTATTTCAGCCACAGGCTCATCCCTTCCTAACCATCCTGTTCTTCACATCTACCTTGGTTTAATATGAAGTGTTCTCTACATCATTACCTGTTTGAGCTCTTAACCGCAGCAGGAGGTATTTTTCAGGAGGGTAGGGAATCTTTATGAAGTGGAACTTCCCTGGAGTAAGTGAGTTTCTACAGACAGGCCTCAGGATCAATAGCCTGGACATGTCATTTACACGCAGAGCAGGCTCCTATGCCTTCCCCACTCTGATGGAGTGTATTTCTGCTTATGCCTTGAGCCAGAACTACCCCTTCCCCTATATTGCTCCTTGTCAGGTACCTGCTCACAGCACGAGAAAAGCAACTAAGATTTTACTACAAAACAGATCTTGATAAGTCCTACTGAGTGACCTCAAACCCATACCCTGATGAGACATGCACCATACCCTGCCTGCCACATTACATTTTCTAGGTTTTAACTTCCACCCCCAATGACAGCACCAACTAACGTCACTGAGTTTGTGCCAGCTTCAGTTCTGCATGGACACTAGTGTAGTAAGTGCTTACTGGACACATCCCTGGCCATGCTTGGGAGAGTAGTGCACACAGGACAGCTTATTGTCCAGTCATAGTTCACTGCTCTATTGATTTTATAATCATTGCTTGTCCTTTTCAGATTATCAGTCCCCAATCTCATTCATAGGGAGAGAAAGACATTGCATGGTGCTTGAGATTTTAAATATATATATTGAGGGTGTATAACTAGCTCACCAGGAATTTCTGAGTCTTGCTGTGAGATGAAATACAATCCATTCCTAGCTAGACTGCAATGTTTTGACACCTGTTAGCTTGTCAGCTCAGGCTAAATGTAAGGTCTTAAATCTGGCTACCCGAGATATTTATGGACCTAAGCATAGTCCTAGGATAGCACAGAATAACATATAATCTCTTCTCATTAGGGTTAGGAGAGAGGCAGCAGTGAGCATGCCTCACTGGGACCTACTTGTGCCTGGAGACTGAGTTCTCCCTCTTCTGTCTCTGTCTTGCCCCATGGAAGAAATTTTAGGACAAGACCTATAATCCAGGGGCCAGGAATGTTCAGCCTGTACCTCAGAATGTGGATCGCTTGTACCCCAGAATAGCTACAGATATGACCTAACACAAAATCATAAATTTTATGTAAATATTATGAGTTACATCAATGCATTCATTCTTAACTTTGTAGGTGGCAATGTTCTGTTGCAATTTCTAAAGCTTAAGCATGCCTTTAAGGAAAGGCCAGGAGCCAGTATCCAAACCAAGTCATGTTACTCTCTGAACTCCTTCCTTATAGCACAGGTCTTCTGTGGAAAATGCTTCTATATCTGACAGTTCACTTGGGAATGGGAAACTTGACTGGTTTATCCAAATTTGGCAATAGAAATTTTGTAAATTTCAAAATTTATATTTGCCTATGATGAGTTGTGAAACTGAAAGCTTTTGCTGATGTATTAGATTATTTTTAAATAAGAAGGTTATGTGCTTTTGTATGCCTTATGATGATTCTAGTATTGCACTTACGTTAATTTATTTTTGTGGTACTTGGGATTGAAACTAGGACTACTTACTCACCAGGAGTGTAGTCTACCACTGAATTACACCTTCAGCATAACTTTTCTGTGCTCAAAGTATTTATTTATGTGTGTGTGTATGTGTGGTATGCATAAGCACATGTGCATCACATGTATATGTGGAGGGTGAAGCTGCGAATGTCAGCTGGATGTCAGGGATTGAACTCAAATCATAAGGTAACATCAAGCTCCTTTACTCTCTGAGCCATCTCGCAGGCTGGAAAGGAGATGGCTGACTCCAAGGTGATCCAGGGGCTGATGTGTGTACTCTATGTATCTGAACTGGCCAAGTGCAACTGGAAGAGCTCGCAGCTTGCCTAAGGTGAAGGTGGAGATAGAAGTGAACTAATTAGTATTGACAGGATCTGTTCATTTTGAGGATTTAAGGTCTGTTTCTACAGTGTTCCACAGCTGCATGCAGTGATAATCAGGTGAGTGATGGCAGCTAGTACTGTGTACAGTGAGTCAGCTCTGAGAATCAATAGAGAGAATGACTGCTGGCAACTCACCCAGTGGGTCCTCCAGAGACACTTCTGACCTGAAGTGAGGTGTTATTACAGTAGTTAGGAATCTTCCAGTTGCTGAAAGAGCCATAGAGATGAGACCATAAATATATTTCTTTTCCATAAGTGATCCTGATTGTACTATACAATGACTGAAACCGGAAAATGAGAGGATTGTTTCTTCTCAGGAACCCTGATTAGCCATCTACCCAAGCACCATTTAACAACCAAGGTAAAAATAGTTTGTGTGAAAGTGCAGGAGAGAGCCTGAGAACTCCAGTGCTCAGGTCAGTGTGTGACAACAGTTGTCAACTCTGAGAATGTGTGACTATTGGCTAATGGCAGCTGGCAAGGGGATAAAAATGTGGCACTGCGAGGTCCTCATTTTATCACCCTTTAGCAATTCAGTACACAATGAGCTGTAAATATTCTATAGCTATGAAGCATATGTGCATGTTATATTATACTATATCATATAACTGAAAATGTGATGGAAGGTTGGCCAATGGGTACATGTTAGGGTCACATCCTTGGGGAGGAGATTTCTGTGCATGCGGCTGATGATTAGGAGTAGAGGTGTTGTGACAATCCTCACAGCCAACTCTCAGGACACTCAGCATTTATGGTAACAAGGTAGTGTTCCTGAGACAAGACTCAAAAAGACATAGGAAAGTTAGTTTTATGCAGGCAAAGCTATGAGGAAGGGGACATTTTACTGTGTCATTGAACTTAGGGAGTGTGTTAAACTAGAGTCCACTGGATAGAGCTTCACTCACCTACCTCACTCACTTCATTTTCTTTCTGTTTTGTTGCCCATGGTTAGATGGCAGCCTATTCATGAGAACAACCTTGCTAAATAAGAGAAAGGAATTATGCCCCCACCCCCACCCCTGGCTCCTCTTTATTGTGATGTATGCTTCTAAAGAGGTCTGTGAGCTGGGCAATGCCAAGAGATTTTCAAACTCTACTTTATGCTCATGAGAGCCCACCTCCCAGAAAAGGGAAGAGAAGGAAGAGATAGGCTGGCAACTGCAATATCTGCCCTAGACACCCGCCTGAATTCCAGCAGAGGCAGGTTTATGTGAATACTTGGAAAGGACCACCTCCCAGGAGGTGACACCAGTCTTGACACAAGCCCAATTCATAAACTGTTGCTTGACAGTGTAAACAGCTTCCATTAAAAACACATGGGACAGAAAATGAAACAAATTAACACATCAGAAAACAGTTAACAATTCCAGTGCATTCTGAATTGGAAATGAGTTAAACACGTAGAGGCTCACAAATACATGCACACAGACATACACACTAGCTCACACATGCACACTACACAAGTAAAAGCAGACAGACACAAAAGCACCCCCCTCCAGCAGATGCACACATACACAGACACAGAGGTGCAGACATGTGAGCACACACAGGCACACACTTCCTCTGTGTGACTTCCCAGCATTAGCAGAGTTTGCTCCTTAGCAGGAAATAAATCCACTGAATTCTTTCACAATGACATCATCTCTTCCTCATCAGGCCCACTTCCTGCCTTAACCACATTCAGGCTCATTGGCAAGAGAATTGAGTATTTCCATGATATCTGATAGCACTAATTTTAGTCATTGCTTTTGTGGCAGGAGAATGTAGAATACAGTGTCAAGAAAAATAACTCTCCTCGTATGGAAAATGAGAAATTAATTGTTTGAAAATGAGCTGTTTCTAAATGGAGAAATTCAAGGCATTTTGAACAAATCAATAGTGACTTTGCAAGGTATTTTGTAACAAGAGGAACACTGATTTTTATAACAACAGCCTTTTATAAGTCTGAAACTTAAGGAAGAGAGGTATTTCTTCATTTATAAGTATCTGAAGATTTCTTGGTAATTTAAAATGTGAGTACTCGTGCTATTTTTGTGTGTGTGGTCCAGGGAAAAGGATCTGTTACATCACAGAGCCACCATGGTATTTTCAGATGAGGTAATTTACAGTGTGCACAGCTTCCAGCTCTTTCCTGAGTTCTCAGGGGCTGTTGTATGAATGCTTCTTTTGTCTGAGGCAGCAGTTTGGATATGCATTCTATATCATGCATGAAGCTGTCTGGGATGCATGTTGGGCCAGCATTATTTCACTGGTCATGTCTAATTTCACACAGCATAGCCTACTTGTCTGTTAGATGTATTACAATCATTGTCCCATATTAAAAGTAAATAGAGTGATACATTGAAGGTAAGTGGAGAAAAATCAAGAAATCTGGCACAGTCAGGACTGAGAATAAAGAATAAAATCCTCCAGGTGTGGAGGAAGAAAAACCTCTAGTCTGAGGCTGACCTCAGGAAGCCTCCCAGTGTGCTCTGTGCCCAGCCTTGTGGGGGATGCTCAAGTGCTCCGTCCAGATGAGAAGTCCTCAGAGCTTCCTGTTGCACTGCTGTGGACAGTGGGTGAAGCATCCACATTCTCCCAGGATGCTGCTTTTAAATTCCCCAAATGTCACAAACAACAGCATTTATTGAAATGGATGCTAGGAGCAGAAACTAACTTCACAGCAGTAACAGCAAACATGAGGCTCAACAGAAGCAACAAAGCTTGCCTTTTAAAACCGTAATTTGACATTAGTTGAAATAAATCTAAAGTTTTAAAGCTGAGTAGGGAGTAGTATTTTCAAGTTCCTGCCACCTTTTATAATACAAATAAACACTATGTTTTTATTTAATAGGAAGACCCCTTTCTTCTTTTTATACTGGTAATGGTAAACTTTGATTAATGCTTACTAAATAAAGGCAGCTTTGCTCATCTCATAATCAGGATCCTCCTAGTGCATGATGGGAGCATTTTTGGGATTTCAGTTAGTGAGAAGGGCTGTCAAGAATGTAAACTTCAGACAGGGATTTCCAGAATAAATGAGAATGGTTAGAGATCTAAATGAGGAAAGATACATTTTTATGTTTTACCTATATCATAAGTGTGAAAATACATATATATATATGAATATATGCATATATACACATATATATTTAATGTCAATGCACATGTATGAGAATGTTATGTAAATATGTTTATATACACATATATGCATATATGTATATAGGTCATGTATATTTGCATTTATACATGTATATATTTGTGCATGTATATATGTATACATTTATAAACTTGTGAATGTATACCTATGTGTATATATGTGTATGTGTGCATATATGCATATATAAAGTATTTGTTTTTATATATGGAGGTGTGAACATGGAGGTATGCTTCTACAATATGAAACTGGAATATTCTACCCTGTTATGATGTCATAGGAAAAAAGATCCTGCATCTAACCTTGTGTGACCTGTCATAGTCAGGCAGGAGCCTTGAAGATAAAGACTAAAATACAGCTACACAAGACAATCTGTATGAGATGTATGCGAAACACCGTTGAGCATCTTACTATAACTCAGTTCCTCTCAGTATATATTAACACTTCACAGTTATGAAAATGTTCTGCAATCTAAGAAAATCTGAAAAGAATCTTAAGCTTTCTGGCAAAGGATAATCTTTATGTACGTGTTTATACTTATGCATATATGTTTGTGCACATGCATATATCATTGCATATTTGTGAGGATGTACAGGTGTATTAGTATGTATGTACACATGCATACATAAGTGTGTATACATATGCATGTGTATTTGCAGATATTTATATGCATATATGTTTGTAGAATGCAAGTATGGGTTATGCACATGTATAAATGTGTACACAAATGAGCATGAGTGTGCATGTGTCCATGTGCATTTGTGTGTATGAGTAACTTTATTAATAGTGAATTGCAAATGGGAAACAACTTGTATGCTGTTTCAAATTCTCATGGTTGCCATTTTGATATTCTCTGAAGACTGGAGTTGAAGTTTACTCTCTTCACACTTTATTCCTTGTATAGTGATAAAACAGTGAAGTTTTTTTTTCTTTTCCTTTTTTTATTAGATATTTTCTTTATTTACATATAAATTTCTCCTTTCCCAGTTTCCCCTCAAAAAACAAACAAACAAACAAACAAACAAAAACAACAAGAACAAACCCCTTTTGCCTCCCCTGTCCCCATGCCTGCCACCCCACCCTCTCCCATTTATTGGCCCTGGCATTCCCCTACATTGGGGCACAAAACCTTCACAAGGCCGAGGTCCTTTCCTCCTATTGATGATCGAATTTGCAATCCTCTACTATACACATGCTGCCAGAACATTCAGTCCCACCATATATAGTCCTTGATTGGTAGTTGAGTCCCTGGGAGCTCTAAGGGTACTAGTTAGTTCATATTGTTGTTCGTCCTAAGGGGCTGCAAACCCTGCAGCTCCATAGATCTTTTCTCTAACTCCTTCATTGGGAACATTGTACTCAGCTGATTCTTTTATCAGATGGCGATCTGACCATCAGGTCATTTAAAACTAAGGTCAGCTAATCACTTCTTTGATCAGAATTCTCCAGTGGAGCTCTCACAGCTTAGAGATAAGGCAAAATCTTTGCTAACACCAGAGCCCTTTAAACTTAGAACTTAACTGGGGTTATAGTTCCCTAGGTATATAGTGAATTACAAGAATAAAAAGGGCTGCCTTCCTGGACACTGGGACAGCCTCCACTTTCCAGGGTCACCATCTTCTTTATAGCCCCTGGGAGCTAAGCACTCCCATCTCTTATGCATCCTCCTTGGCCTCTGCAGGATGCTCAGGAGCTTGTGACCTTGACTGAGAATACAATTTCATAAATACTTTTTATGTAAAGTATTTATTTATTTTGTGTAAAGACCTTTTTGGTTCTTGGGCAGCATTTCTAGTTGTATCATGCCTCATCCTCATTCTCGATAGACAACTTGCTTAAGTCTGCCAGAAATTTCATGTTCTGTAAGGCATTGACCTCTTGGTCAGCATTACATCTTGAGACCACTCAGCTCTGGCAGTGGCTGATCCTCAGTAAGATGTCCCCCTACTGATGCTGTCACCCACTTCTCAGCTTGGCACAGGTCTGTAAAAACCCCAGAAACCTGATCTTAACCATGGCTTGCACTTCTGCTGTAATTCTTGGGATACACTCTGACCCCTAACTCCTCAGCAAGAATGAAAAGCCTAGACAGGAAGCTTGGCCATATCTTTTCTTCTCACTCCTGAGAGAGTTACAGCTGTCACAGAGCTGTGACGTGGGAAAGGTAGGTAGAGCCAAATTAGATTAAATGTCTCCTGAGCTTTTAAAATAAGTTCCTCAAGGAACTAGATTTTTAAAGTTCAGAGGTAAACTTCCAGTTTTTAAGAAGCTGATCTCTTGATTCATACTTAAGCAGTGAGTAGAAAAGAAGGTTTTACAGGTAGCACTTGGGTGAGGAGGGTATAGGACATGTAAGACATGACATATAAAAAAGGGTCTGTTGAGGGTTAGGTGCATCATCTCTAGATGAACACAGATCAGAAGCACCTAACCCTCAAGAGACTGGAGGCCCCAGGGAGTTTAGAGGTCGGGGGTGGGAGAAGGGGGGTGGGATGGAGGTGTGGGATGTGGAGCAGTCGGAGAGTGGATCAGGGTTGGGGGATGGCAGGGAATGGAATATGGAGTGTAAAAAATAAATGTAAAAAAGGGTCTGATGTTGCATGCCTTTAGTTCCAACACTTGGGAGGCAGCTTGGCAGATCTCTGTGAGTTCAAGGCTAGCCTGGTCTATATAGTGAGTTCTAGGATAGCCAAAGCTACAGAATAGAGAGACCCTGTTTCAAAAAATCCAAATGAACAAAAATTGAAAAAACTGTATTCATTGCTAAACTATGTGAAATTGTTTTTCTTTGATTATTATTGCTGCATGTACAAGTGAGTAAGTGGATGTATGTGTGTGTATGTATGTGTGTGTATGTGTGTGTGTGGTCTACTGAGTGCAAAGAAAAATAACAAAACAAAACAAAACTTTTTCTTTTTTGGAAAATGTCTGTTGTTTCTTAAACCACTTAATAACATAAAACACATCATAAATGCCATTTTTCAGCTTTCCTGAGGTATCACTAGCAAAATTTACACATATTTGTGACTTCCAATATACATTATGGACCTGTGTATACACTGAACTTTTAAATCAGTATAACGGACATTAGCATCATATTTCTTACTTCAGTGAGAATGTAGCAGATCCCTTTTCTCTGTTACTTTTGAATGTGTAGCCTATTATTAACCATGCCAGCCTATCAACTCTGTTTCTTGTACTTTGTGCTCTTTCAGCCATGTCTCCTAGCTCCCTCTCCTCCTCCACAGCCACCAGGGCTGTGTTTTCTCATTTTTGTTTTTAATAGTTTGGCTGTTATTCCAAATATTAGAGTTGTTTTTACTTTAAAGTAAAATTCTATGGAAAGCTCATCAGGGTGGCACATCTGTGCCACCTAGGAATCTTCATTAACAGGTTTTCAGCAGCACAAAGATCACTATAGAGTCCACTCTTCTGGTTACACATTCTACTTATGAGTTCTGTCAGTAAATAATAACCTATGTACATCAACATGGCATCATACAGAGTAGTCTGACTGACCTTAAAATCCTAACATCCCTGTGTGCCTACTGTTCCAGATTTTTTAAAAATACATTTTCTTTTGTCTACATGCATGTGTCTATGTAAGTATATGTGTGAACATATGGACATATGCATTTTTAGGTAACTGGAGTTAGAAAGTTGTGGGTGCCTGGTGTCTTCATGGTTCATTAGCAAGTGTTAACCACTGAGCCATCTCCCCAGCCTCCCAGATCATGTTTTTCATTGTCTTCCTAGCTTTGCCTATTACAGGATTGCTGTGCAGTTGGCCATGTAGCATATGTCCTTGTAGCACTTCTGATTGGCATCTCTTACTTAGTGAAAGGCTTTAAATTTCTCTCCATGCTTCTCCATGGCCTGAGAGCTTATTTCTGCTAATTGCTGATTAATATTTAGTTGTCTACCCATTCAGCCACTTAATTTCTTACCTCAACTCCTGAAGTCATTTTGGTTGTCTCCTTATGAGTAGTTATGAATGAGGTTTTGTAACTTTTGGGTAGAGTTTTCAGCAGACAGAGGTTTCTAACTCACCAAACCTCCTTTATTGCCTATGTTTCTTTGAAGCTTAAAGTTTGAGTCTAGATTTGATCTTCATTTCCCTTATCTTATTATCATAACAGAGATCATTCTAAGTAACTAAAAAGATCCATGTGTTATTTAAGTCTAATTTTTAGAGTTTTATTAATTCTTTGGACTTTTTCTTAAACCATGATTTTAATTTTTATGATACTCATCCCAACTCCTCCCTTTTGCTCCTTCCAGATCCACTCCCACCTCTCTACTTTCCAACTTTGTGAACTCTGTTTTTTTTTTATTTGAGTAACTCATGGGTTCTAATTTGTGTTGTTCATATGCTTGTGGCTGTGGGACATTACATTAGGATGTGGTAGACTTACTAAGCAGTTATCCTCACTATTTGAAAGAAGGAAAGGTGTGGCAAGCAAACAAGCAAGCTGTGCTTGCAGAAAGCTCTATTTCTTTCTCACTGTGTTTTTCATGATATCACAATATGATGGCCACATCAGAATTTGCATAAAACGTCAGAGTTGTATCTTATCAAACTTGTCTTAGAGAGGAAGTAGTGGGGTCATTTAAAATTCTAGCCTGATGTTTTCAGTTGCATGTGTATTAAGTCAGTGTTGAAGTACAAGGCCCTCAAGGATGTAATGACAAAAATATTTTTTCTCCTCAAAATCTTGTGTAATTTTATTTTAAAGAACATATTTTTATCTTTTTAGAAAGTTAGTATTATTTTTAAGGTTCATTCATTATTTATGTCTATGTGCCTGTGTGAGTTTATGGGCACCAGATGCTTACAGTGCCCATAACGGCCAGATGAGGTTGTTGGATTCCCTGGGACTAGAGTTGCAGGTAGTTATGAGCTGTTTGACGTGGGTGCTAGGAACCAAACCTTGG
>JADRCD010230119.1:0-10471 GCA_019843815.1 Montemys delectorum
CACACACACACACACACACACACACACACACACACAAACACACACACAATTCATTGTACACATCCACACACATGAAATTTATAAAATTTATAAAGAAAATATTTGAATTATGGATTCAGAAGAGATGATTGGCCATAATAAATTACTTAATCCATCATGAAAGAATATGAATTGAGAGCTGGTGAGATGGCTCAGTGGATAAGAACACTGACTGCTCTTCTGAAGGTTATGAGTTCAAGTCCCAGCAACCACATGGTGTCTCACAACCACCCATAATGAAATCTGACACCCTCTTCTATGTACTCATTTATAATAATAAATAAATCTTTTAAAAAAACCAATATGAATTGAGAAGGAACTTGACAGAGGCCAAGAGAATAGGGTCACTTGCAAGGCTCTCATGTAGTATTTTTTTCTCATGTAGTATTTTAACTGCCTCATAATAGAGGCACAATGGGTTTCACCAATCAATTGGCACATAAAAACAAACAAGGAAAGAGGAAGCTTTGGAAGGTTAACTCTATTGCCAAAAGCCGTGATAAAAATGTAATAAATCTTGCTTCCAAGCTCATGTTCGTTTTATTATCCCAAGAGCCACCAAGGACTATAATATAATGCAAGCTATAATTTCAAGAAGGAAAATAACACTGGGAGGAAACAAGGAGAAAGGACAAGAAACTGTCTGTATATTTATAGCGTCCAGGACACTAGGACTTTCTGAATCTCTCATGAGAGGAGGCTGATTCTCTGTCTCACTTATAAAAATGAAAGCAGGAAAATATACGGCTAAAACTGCTCTCTGAATCATTTCTGTAGAGGGTAAATAAGAAAAGATTTCCTGTAGTTTGCACATTTTCCGATGTATCAGGGAACCAACCTCTTAAATGTTGGAGGCCAGAAGTTGAATTAGTGGGTCTTTGTTTTTGAAAAGTAAGACACAAGATCCATGTGGGCACATACTGCATGAGTTCATTCAAAGGATTTTACATGCTGCTTCCAACTTTGTGTTTCTAGTCACTTTAATTTTATATATTCATAACAATTTTAGTGTAAATGAAAACAAATATGACTGTGTATATTAAATAAAAAGAGCTGTTTAGGTAAAAAGAAAAGCACAATAGATGATAAATTGTTAGAAAAATTTAAATTTGAATTAAATATCACCACATATACACTCATGGATGCACACACATACACTCACAACTGCATAGGGATATTTCTACCCATGGATTCTTAAAAAGAGTTTGAAGACATGGGTTTAGGACTTAATTTCCTTGCTTCACATTGATGCTTCACCTACGTAAATGACTTGAAACAAGTAAATAAATATCTAAACAGAAAAATGCACAAAATTAAATTATCTTGCTTGTAAAAGTTCATTTAAAAGTAAACTAATGCCTCATCTACAAATCTAAAACAGAATAATAAGTACCATAAAAAGATACAGTTACATTTGTCTCGGGAAAATGCAAATCAAAGTACTATGAGAAATCCATCTCTCTGATTCCCACCATTGGCTGTGATGTGACCAACAACAAGCTCCCACAACCCAGCTGCTGTGCCTTTCCCACCCAGAATCTGTGCTCTAAAATAAGTCCTCCTCCTCCTGAGTTACTTCTTGTCAGGTTTATTTTTTGGTGACAGTAACAAAAATATAATAAATATAAAAAGTCAGTACTGGGAAATAGAGGAATTGTTGCAATAAACCTTTCCATATGCTCTGTAGGCATTCCTAACTGGTTTGTAGAAAGAACTGTGAAAGGTATGGAACAGTAAACTGAAGAGATCTTAGAATGCTATGGTTCATCTTAGTGGCAATAGAAGACCAGAATGCACACAAGTAGGTAGATAGGAAGACTGTCTTTGAGAGAGCAACAACAACCTCAGTGAAAATAAAGTAGGGCCATATTGTGACATTTGGATAAGAATTCTGACTACAGAGTTGGAGAGATAACTTAGTAGCTAAGAGAAATTTTCTCCTCTTTCAGAGGGCTCAAGTTAGTCCAGTTCCCAGAACTCACATCATAGATGAATCACAATTTTAACCCCAGGGGACTTGATTCCCACTCCAACCTCTGTGATCACCTGCGCATAACTGGATGCACACAGACAAACACATACCTAAACATTTATTTTAATCTAATAAGAGAAAAAAATAAATATAACTGCATTCTGCCTGCATCCTTTCAAACAAAGTGAAACTGAATTTTAAAATAATGGACTAAGTTGTTCAAAGTAATTTTAAGATAAAACAACATATATTTATCTTGTCTTATTTTTCATTATATTTAGTGACCTTTATAATGAAAATTGAAAGTAAAACACTTGTGTGAACAGAGTATCCAAAGTGCGTAGTGGTGGAGGAGGATAAAGTGCTGTAATTGCCAAAGAGGTTGAAGCTGTTAAAGAGAAACTCAACACTACATTTTTCATAGCAATAATAGTAATGCTGGAGAGCAACACACATATACTGAAGCTACAAAATCACAGAAGCAAAGGGTGTGGGGAGGAGGCCAGAACTGAGAAGGTCACTGCAAGAGGTCCAGGAACAGAAAAAACATGGCCATCTAAGGATGTGAGTTCCCATGATCATCTACAAGAATTTATTCAGTCATTGCAGATAAAGGTGCCAGGCTCCAACTTGAGTCGGGAGCAGAACTTGGCAGCTGTGTCTACACTGTATTGATTTTTTGTATGCATGCAAGTTGAAAAAAATCAAGGTGATAATAAAAGAATGCTACGAAGTTCCAGTGACCAGCTCAGGCCAAATGAGGTGTGATAGGATCAGACTCCAAACTAGAAGAAATTTTGAGGCCGTTGCACTAAGCTGTGAAGGTGAAAGACAATACTTCCTAGAATACCTAGGCAGTAAAAGTAGGTTTCAAGGAATATATATGAAACAATGTTGGGTGAGTAGTGAAGGGGGTGAATTTGGGAAGAATTTGAGGGTAACTGTGATCAAAACACATTGCATGAATCTCTCAAAGAACTACAGGGATGGAAATGGAGAGGAGCCTGAGGAAAAAAAGGTACAGCAACAGGGGATCCAGCTCCAGGGGAAGCCCCAAGACCTGACACTACTACTGAGACTATAGAGTGCTCACAAAAGAGGACCTATCATAACTGCCCTCTGAAAGAGCCAACAAGCAGCTGAAAGAGTCAGACACAGATATTTGCACCCAACCAATGAACAGCAGCTGCTGACCCCTGTTGTTGAATTAGGGAAAGCTAGAAGAAGCTGAGGAGGAGAGCGACCCTGTAGGAGTACCAGCGGTCTCAACTAACCTGGACCCCCAAGATCTCTCAGACACTGGACCACCAACCAGGCAGCAGACACCAGCTGATATGAGGCTCCCAGCACACATACAGCAGAGGACTGTCGGGTCTGGGGTTAGTCAGAGAAGATAAATCTAACCCTCAAGAGACTGGAGGCTCTAGGGAGTTTAGAGATCTGGTGTGGTAGGAGTGGGGATGGGGACATTCTTGTGAAGATAGGGAGGGGAATAAAATCTGGGGTTTAAAATAAAAAATAATTTTAAAAAATTTAATGGAAAAAAAGAACTAATAAAAACCCAAAGACAGGTTTATTAGTCAAGGTCCTCTAACATCATACAGATGTTATATGCATAGAAAGGAATATTTATTAGAACAACTTACAGGCTGCAGTCCAGCTAATCTTATTTTACACTGAGCAAAAAATACCTCAGAATTATGCTGCTCATATTTGTGTTTTAGTTAATTCCAGATATAGTCAAGTAGACATCTACAAATAACCATCACAGTGGGGCTAAAGAGATGGTTCATTAGTTATGAATATTCACTGCTCTTATTGGTGGCCTGAGTTCAGATCTTAGCCCCAATGTTGAATTCAGATCACAGACCCCATGTCAAATAGCACACAATAAACTGTAATTCTAGATCTAGGGCATCTGAGACCCATGACTGGTTCCTGAAATCGTTACACTCACGTGCACAAATACTGTCCTTCCCATATATACATGTATTCAAATTTTTAAACTAAAAATCTTTTTAAAAAGACAAAGTTACAAAGTATAGCAGAATTATGAAGAAAAAGTCTTTGCATATTATGATGAGGACACAACTTAGGCAAATTATTTCATAACAAAAGTAGATGCTTCCTAAAAACAACTTATATTAGAACTCCCATATGATCTAGTTAAATGTCCCTTATACATACCCTTACCAGACAAGTGTTTTTCAGGTGTAATCAACCAAGAAAAATTTTCTTCATCTTGATGTCTTACAGTGTCTTATAAGGAAAACTTTAGTAACATCCAGTTTTAAAATTATTTTTTTATACTTTTTTAAAGTATACGAACCCAGTCATTATTGTGGAAGTCAGACCATTTTTCCCTTATGATTTCTACCCTGAGTTTTTATGAGCATTTTATTTTACATCTAGCTCTAAATTTCCATTCAAACAAAATAACCCACAAGTATTTCTCATGCCATAAAAGAGTTAGCAGTAACAGTTCATCGACCTACACTAGATTACAAAACTTTTAACTTGGAAGAGGAAGCTTGTGGTTTATGCCTCAGGATTTTATAGGCAACAGGAAAAGGTAAACTAAATGTCATCAAAATTTAAAGTCTGTCACTAACATGAAACTATAAGCTACAGGCTGTGAAAATGCTTGCCATTTATAATTCTGAATGAATGCTCATGTCCATAATATAAAGAAGACTTTACAGTTCACTTATAATAAGGCCCATTACTGAACATCCAAATGCACAGATGGCAAATACTCATATGAGATGCTTAACATCTTTAATTAGCAGTGATATGAAAATTAACACAATCAAGTACCAATACTTGTCCACTAAAATCGGCAATATTTAAAAGATTAACACAAGGGCTGAAGAGATGTTTCAACAGTTAAGAGTAGGCATTTCTCTGGCAGAGGACCAGAATTTAATTCTCAGCAATAGTATTTAGGAGGTTGACAATATTCTGTAACCCCAATTCTAGGGGATCTAATGTCCTGTTCTGGTCTCCATTGGCATACATTTACACACACACACACACACACACACACACACACACACACACACACACACACACACTATTAAAAAAATGAAGTCTAAAAAAGATTTGCAATGTATTTTATCATATTTAAGTTTTCCATTGTTTTATTTATTTACATTCTAAAATTTGCTCCCTTCCCAGTTTCCCTTTACAGAGTTCTTCATCCCATCTCTTCTCCTCATTTCCTCTTAAACAGTGCTCCCCACACACCATGCTTATCCACTTATCCATGTCCACCTCATTCCTCCCTGAATCCCCCTTCCTGAAGGGCATCAACTATCTACAAGACTAGGCATATCCTCTCCCCCTGAGGCCAGACAAGGTAGTCCTCTGCTACATATATACCAGAGGCCATGTACCAGCCCGTCTTTTGTTGGTGGTTTAGTCTCTGGGAGTTCTGAGGGGTACAAGTTAGTTGATACTGTTGTTATTCCTGTGGGGTTGCCATCCACTTCAGTTCCTTCAGTCTTTCCTTTAACTCTTGATTAGGAGTCCCTGACCTCAATCCAATGGTTGCCTATAAGTATCTGCATCTGTCTCAGCCAGAGAGTGTCAAGAACATATTTGAGACTTTTGTCATTCTTTTTTTTTAAATTGGATTTATTATTTATTTACATTTCAAATGTTAGCCTCTTTCCCAGTTTCCCCTCCAGAAACCCACTATCCCATGCCCCCTCCTCCTGCTTCTATAAAGGTGCTTTCCCACATACCCACACACTCTCACCACCCTACACTGGCATTCATTTACAATGGAGCACTGAGCCTTCACAGGACCAAGGGCCTCTCCTCCCATTGATGACCAATAAGGCCATCCTCTGCTACATATTCAGCTGGAGCCATTGGTCACTCTTTGGTTGGTGGTTTAGTCCCTGGGACCTCTTAGAGGCCTGGTTGGTTGATATTGCTGTTCTTCCTATGGGGTGGGAAACCCCTTCACCTCCTAGAGTCTATTCTCTAAGTCCTTCACTGGGGACATTGTGCTCAAGCCAATGGCTGGCTGTGAGCATCTGCCTCTGTACTTGGCAGGCTCTGGCATAGCCTCTCAGAAGACAGTTATATCAGGTTCCAGCCAGCAAGCACTTCTTGGCATCCACAATAGTGTATGGGTTTGGTGACTGTATGTGGGTTGGATCCCCAGGTAGAAGTTCTCCAGATGACCATTCCTTCAGTCTCTGCTCCACACTTTGTCTCAATATTTCCTCCTGTGAGTATTTTGTTCTCCCTTCTAAGAAGGACTGAAACATCCACACTTTGGTCTTTCATTCTTCTTGAGCTTCACATGGTCTGTGAATTGTATGTACCTTGGGTATTCTGAGCTTCTGGGTTAATATCCACTTATCAGTGAGTACATACCGTGTGTGTTCTTTTGTGACTGGTTTACCTGACTCAAAATGATATTTTCTAGCTGTATTCACTTGCATAAGAAATTCATGAAGTTGTTTTTAATAGCTGAATAGTACTCCATTATGTAAATGTCTACATTTTCTGTATTAATTCCTCTATTGAAGGACATATGGGTTCTTTCCAGCTTCCTGCTATTATAAATAAGGTTGCTATGAACATAGTGGAGCATGTGTATGTTGGAGCATCTTTTGAGTATATGTCCAGGAATGGTATAGTTGGGTCCTGAGGTAGTACTATGTCCAATTTTCTGAGGAACCACAAGACTGATTTCCAGAGTGGTTGTACAAACGTGTAATCCTACCAACAATGGAGGAGACTGTTCCTCTTTCTCTACATCCTCACCAGCATCTGCTGTCACCTGAGTTTATGATCTTAGCCACTCTGACTGTTGAGAGGTAGAATCTCAGGATTGTTTTGATATGCATCTTCCTGATAACTAAGGATGTTGAACATTTCTTTAGGTGTTTCTTGCCTATTTGATATTCCTCAGTTGAGAATACTTTGTTTAGCACTGTACCCATTTTTAATAGGGTTATTTAGTTCTCGGGAGCCTAACTTCATGAGTTCTTTGTATATATTGGTTATAAACCCTCTATTGGATGTAGGATTGCTAAAGATCTTTTCCCAATCTGTTGGTTGCCCTTTTGTCCTATTGACAGTGTCCTTTGCCTTACAGAAGCTTTGTAATTTTATGAGGTCCCATTTGTCAATTCTTGATCTTAGAGCATAAGCTATTGATGTTCTGTTCAGGAAATTTTTCTTTGTGCCCATGTGCTCGAGGCTTTTCCCCACTTTCTTTTCTATTAGTTTTAGTATATCTGGTTTTATGTGGAGGTCCTTGATCCACTTGAGCTTTATATAAGAAGATAAGAATGGCTCTATTTGCATTCTTCTACATGCTGGCCACCAGTCGAACCAGCCCCATTTGTTGAAGATGCTGTCTATTTACCATTGGAAAGTTTTAGTTCTTTCTCAAAGAACAACTGACCACAGGTTTGTGGGTTTATTTCTGGGTCTTTGATTCTATTCTATTCTACCTGACTGTCACTGTACCAATAGCATGAAGTTTTTATAACTATTGGTCTTTAGTACATCTTGAGGTCAGGGATGGTGATTCCCTCAAACTTCTTTTATTGTTGGGAATATTTTTTTGTAGTCCTGGGTTTTTTGTTATCCCAAATGAATTTGAAAATGCTCTTTCTAACTCTATGAAGAATTGAGTTGGAATTTTGATGAGGATTGCATTGAATCTCTAGGTTACTTTTGGCAAGATGGATATTTTTATTACATTAATCCTGCAAATCCATGAGCATGGGAGATCTTTCCATGTTCTCAGATCTTCTTCAAATTCTTTCTTCAGAGATTTGAAATTCTTGTCATACAGATATTTAACTTGCTTGGTTAGAGTCACACCAAGTTATTTTACATAATTTGTGACTATTGTTAATGGTGTCTTTTCCCTAATTTCTTTCTCAGACTGTTTATTCTTTGAGGAGAGGAAGGCTACTTATTTGTTTGAGTTAACTTTATGTTCAGCTATTTGCTGAAGTTGTTTATCAGGTTTAGGAGTTCTTTCGTGGAATTTTGGGGTCACTTAAGTACACTATCATATCATCTCCAAATAGTGGTATTTTGACTTCTTCCTTTCCAATTTGCATCCCTTTGACCTCCTTTTGTTGTCTAATTGCTCTGGCTAGGACTTCAAGTACTATATTACAGGCAGGGAGAGAGTGAGCAGCCTTGCTAGTCCTTGATTTTTTACTTGAATTGCTTCAAGCTTCTCTCCATTTAGTTTGATGTTGACTACTAGCTTCCTGTATATTGCTTTTACTGTGGATAGATATGGACCTTGAATTCCTGATCTTTCCCGGACTTTTATCATGCAGGGGTTTTGGATTTTGTCAAATGCTTTCTCAGCATCTAATGAAATGATCATATGTTTTATTCTTTGACTATATATATTCAAATATATATTTACTTTGATGGATTTCTGTATGTTGAAGCATCCTGGAATCCCTAGGATGAAGCCTACTTGATCACAATGGTTGATCGTTTTGATGTGTTCTTGTTTTCAGTTTGTGAGAATATTGTTGAGTAATTTTGAGTCAATATTCATAAGTAAAATTGGTTTTAAGTTTTCTTTCTTTGTTGAGTGTTTCTGTGTTTTAGGTATAAATGTAACTGTTGCTTCATAGAACAAGTTGGGTAGTATTTCCTCTGTTTCTTTTTTGTCGAATAGTTTGAAAAATATTGGTATTAGGTCTTCTTTGAAGGTCTGATAGATTTCTGTACTAAGCTCATCTGGTCCTGAGCATTTTTTTGGCTGGGAGACTTTTAATGACTGCTTCTATTTCTTTAGGTGTTATGGGAGTGTTTAGATGGTTTTTCTTTTTTCTTTTTTATTAGATATTTTCTTTATTTATAATATCTCCTTTCCCAGTTTACCATCCCCCCCAAAAAAGAAAAAAGAAATAAAACAAACTCCTTTTCCATCCCCCTTCCCCCTGCTCACCAACCCACCCCCTCTTGCTTACAGACTTTGGCATTCCCCTACACTGGGGTATAGAACCTTCACAGGGCCAAGGGTCTCTCCTCTCATTGATGACCAACTTGAGTATCCTCTGCTATCCATATGCTGCTGGAGCCATTAGTCCTACCATGTGTACTCTTTGGTTGGTGGTTTAGTCACTGTGATCTCTAGGGTTATTGGTTGTTTTCTATTGTTGTTCCTACTATATGGCTGCATGTTTGGGTATCCAGAATTTGCTGTTTTGTGAGAACTTGGTTCTGATGATGCCAAGTAGCCTTGTTTTCTGTTGCTTATGTTCTTGAGCTTGCCTCTCTCCATTTGGTTATCTCTAGTGCTATCTGTCCTTGCTGTCTCTGACTGGAGCCTATCCCTCTTGTGATCCTGTTTGTGTTGGAACTCCTCAGAGTCCAGCTGTCTCTGTGATCCTGTGATTCTGGGATCCTGTGATCCTGAGATCCTTGGTGTGTCAGAGCTCTTAGGAGTCAAGCTGCCTCTGGGATCCCAAGATCCTGGCGTGACCAAGTTCCTGAGATCCTGTTGTGTTAGAGCTCTTAGGAGTCAAGCTCTCTCTGAGTGTTGCAAGAGTGGGTGGGGAGCCAGAGCCCTGGGTCTGCTCTGAGCACAAGTGCAAGCTGGAAGGAACCAGTGTCTGTCTGGCTGGGCAGGAGTTTGTGTTTCTCTAGTTCCTACGGTGCTCCCAGTTATGCTGCATGTTGGGGCAGATATTATGGTCTCAACTGTGATCTTGAGTGTGTCAGAGATCCATTGATCCTGGGTGTTTCTGATCTCATGGCAACTGAGCTTCCTCTATGCTCCTGTGCTCTGGGGCATGTCTGAGCATCTGTGATCATATGATCGTGTAATCCTGGGTGTGTTAAAGCACCTGGGAGTTGAGTTTCCTTTGAGTGTTGTAGCAGTAGGTGCAGAGCCAGTACACCAGGTCTGCTCGAGGCACAGGTTCAGTAACTTGTGCCGCTGACCAGGCATTGGTTCCTCTGTCCCTGGATCCAGAAGATCCCAGTTACTCTGGGTGTTGGGGCAGATGTTGTGGCCTCACCTGTGGTCTTGGGCATGTCAGAGTTCCTGGAGTTTCTCTGGGTGTTGTAGGAGTGGGTTCAGAGCCAGTGCCCCAGGTCTGCTGCAGGCACAGGTTCAAAGTGGAAGAAACCTGTACCTCTCAACTTTTGTCATTCTTAATAGTGTGAGATATTTCTGCGGGACAGTAAACTTGGTAGCTTCTTCTCAGTTCAGAACCATACAAGAAGGTGAGTTTATACACTAACTGACTAACTACACCTTCAAAATTCATAGCAGGCTCCAGCTCTGTGCTTTTAAATACCAAACACTTGTAAGTCACTAAGACTTTGAGAGTTACCCACTTAACACAAGTGTGTGGAGGGAGGCGTTTTTTTTTTTTGTTTTGTTTTTTTTTGTTTTTTGGTTTTTTTTTTAATTTTAAAATAAACAATACTGGGCTATCATGTTCTTAC
>JADRCD010230119.1:19969-31079 GCA_019843815.1 Montemys delectorum
TCTCTCTCTCTCTCTCTGTGTGTGTGTGTGTGTGTGTGTGTGTGTACAGGGAGGAAAAATATCCTGAGCTACTCAGTATTCTGTTAATGTAACAAATATCTATGATGATTAGCTTTTATAGGGTAATTTTATTTTGCCTCACAATCCCAGAAGCTTTGGTTAAGGAAAAATTGGTGATTGTGGTGAAAGTGGAAAGCCACAGAAGAATTAGGAAATGAAATACATATATGTGTGTGTGTGTGTGTGTGTGTGTGTGTGTGTGTGTGTAATTTCACCTATGACAAGGACAAAATCACATTCCAGCCATACCTGTTAGGGCCCATGTGACAACTCCTAAAATGCCTTCCTACCCATCATTTGAGGTTTCAACCTCCTTCCAATAATACTGCTTTGGGATATAAATTTGAATCCCATGGATTTTTTAGAAGAACACACAGATGCGGTTTTTGTTTTTTGTTTTTGTTTTTGTTTTGTTTCTCATATTAGCATAGAATGGGTTCAGCTATGATATTTTCATACAAGCTTTCTGATTGTAGGTAGGACACCCTTCACAACCCTCTTTCCTTTCCCCTCTGCCTGTCTCCTGCTTAGCTCCTGCTTATAACTTCACCCACACAAACATGCAAACTCATATCCCTCTTCTTTCTTTTAGATCATACGTCATTGTTCCCCTATTTTACACACAAACAAACGAACACACACACACAGTCTTTTTCTCTCATGGCCTTATTTCTATTTTTTTGTTTTGTTTTCTTGTTTTCTGGCCCTCCAATGGCACACACACACACACACACATACAAATACATAAAATTGAAATCTAAAGTTTACACATGTAAAACAAATGACTGTTATCCTGAGTTTAACTCATTTCATCTAACAATAATTTATAATATGATCCATTCTTTTCTGTAAAATTATAAATTCATTTTTCAATATAGTTTAATAAAATTTCATTGTATTTCTAACCAAATTTTCATTATATTTTGTCTGCTGATAGATTTATTATTCTGTTTCTTTGCTATTGTGAATAGTACTACAGTAAACGTTGATGTGCTATTATTTCTGAGGTAGACTTACAGGTACCATAGAACACTATAGTAACTTCCTATGACTTCTACACTGATTCCACAGCAGCTGTGCCATGTGCATTCCCACAGCTGTGTCTTAGACTTCTTTTCTCACACCCTCCTCAGCATTCATCTTTTTCATGATGTGAGTTACTCTGGTGTGCAAGGGAAGCTCAAATCGGGAATAATTTGCTAGAATTTTAAATACTTTCAAAAGTACTTATTAACTGTTTATTTCTTTTTTGGAGAATTGTTTATTCAAATAATTAGTTCATTTCCTATTGAAAGTGATTTTATGGTTTAGTTTTTATACTTCTTTGCATATTCTTGATATTAGCTTTCTTTGATATACAGTTGGTAAAGGTTTTCTCAAGTTCTGTGAGCTGATTCTTTGTTCTGATGTTTGTTTCCTTCCATTAGGTTCTCTGTGGATTTTCAAATGCTCCTTATCTTTTCAGATATATAACTCTGAAGTTGACAAGGGGTGTATATCTTTAATCACAGTACTTAGAAGGCAGAGGTAGGTGGACAACATGAGTTCAAAGATAACTTGATTTATAGAGCAATTTCTATGCAAGCCAGAGTTAGATAGTGACACACCATCTCACAAGAACCAAAATAAGAAGAAATATACTAAATCTGTTTGATTTGTTTTATGTTTTGTTAATTTAATCTCCAGTTCCTTAGTATTCATTGTTCTTTACTATGTCTTACTATTATGGTGTTATGAACTTATTTTTCTTTGCTGGCTTAATTTTTGGTTCACTTTTCTTGCTTCTATCTTTCTATGTATCACATGCAAAGAGGAAACCATGTGATAGCAGAAGCGGGTCCTTAATTCTCCATTTATAACTGAAGAAACAATTTCCACAAGAGCTGCAGAAAAACATATAGCTTCACAGCCTCCTTAGTCTGATTCATATGCCCTAATTGTAATCCTAAGAAAAGTAAATTAGAAGTTGGATTTGACCAATTAGAATTTACTCTGAGATAGAATTTGTAAGAACAGTCTTGAAGGATGATGGATAAGGAGATGGATAGATGGATGGAAATGTGAGTAAATAAATGGATTGATTAATGAGTAGGTGACAACACTCTTGAAAACCTTTCCAAGAATGATCTGTTCCTATATGTGTAAATTATAAAGCTTTGACTAAATACATACTCAAATCATGAAACTAATGCTAAGATCTCTATTACTAATTTCTCTAAAAGGCATATATATACATAATAAAGTAATTTATAATTTTTAATTTGGGTCTTATTTCATTTTAGAACTATTTCTTGGTAAGTTTTGCCACAAATGATCTCTTGAAAGAAAATGTGCTTTTAGATATGTTAGATGAATCTTTAAATGACACGTGGTCAAATATAACTATGTTTCTCAATTTTTAGGATAAAACATTAATAAGAGTAGTTTGGGGAATTTGTTATAGAATTAGTTATGGCTTTATATTCTGATTTTGTATCCTGCTACTTTGCTGCAGGTATTTATCAGACCTAGGAGTTTTTTAGTGGCATTTGTAAGGTCTTTAAAGTATACGATCATGGGCTGGTGAGATGAATCAGCAGATAATGATGAATTCATGGTTCAAAGAAAGTGCCTTTGTATGACTTGGTGAAAGATAAGAATCCAGGTGTAAAGCAAAAGCCTCCATTTTTATAAGATAAAGGACTAAAGGAAAAGCATAAATTAGCCTAGGTGGAATTTTTCTCTGGAAAATTAGAGAGAAACTGATATGAACCTGTATCTTCCTGCTTGAACCAAGCTAGGATCAACAGTAGTTGCTAGAGAGGTGTTCTGCATGCTGGGACACAGGTGTCTGTACTCTTTTTTCAAGGAACCAAGATTGTCACATTCCCATCTGAACTGTGCTTCAAAACTCCCTGAATCTGTAACTTATTCATTTTTTATGCCTTAAAAAATAGTACTTGGACAAGGAGGTGGTTGCGCACACCTTTAATCCCAGCACTTGGAGGCAGAGGCAGGCAGATTTCTGAGTTTGAGGCCAGCCTGGTCTACAGAGTGAGTTCCAGGAGAGCCAGGGCTACACAGAGAAAACCTGTCTCAAAAAAAACACGAAAAAAAAAAAGTACTTGGATGGGACTTCCAAAGTCTTTTGCCAACTTGTTTTGTAGTCTAGCCATTTTCTGACATAGCTATAATGACCATGTGTGTCCTGGCAGATGAATATGTTAAAATACTTTCTTGGGCTCTGGGCTGGTGTCCTGAGCAGACCTTGGGCACAAGCTCTGCAGCCAGTCCCACAACACCCAGAGGAAGCTCCACTCCCAGGTGCTCCGAAACTCTCAGGATCAGAAGTGAGGGGGACCCAACATCTGTCCCAACACTGGGAGTAACTGAGACCTGCTGGACCAGGCACACAGGAACTCTGCTGGCCACAGGATCCTTCCGGTCTCTCTGGGCTGATGTCCTGAGCAGACCTTGGGCACAAGCTCTGCAGCCAGTCCCAAAACACCCAGAGGAAGCTGCTGCACTCCCAGGTGCTCTAACAAGCCCAAGGTCACAGGATCCCAAAATCACAGGATCACAGAGACTGCCTGACTCTGAGGAGTTTTGATACAACCAGGATCACAGGAAGGATTGACTCCAGTCAGAATTAGCAAGGGCAGGTAGCCCTAGAGATAACCAGATGGCAGGAGGCAAGGGCATGAAAATAAACAACACAAACAAAGGTCATTTGGCATCATCAGAACCCAATTCTCCCACCATAGCCAGTCCTGTACACACCATCACACTGGAAGCGCAAGATTCAGATATAAAATCACTTATCAAGATGATAATACAGGACCTTAAGAACGACATAAATAGCACCCTCAAAGAAATACAGGAGAACACAAGTAAAGAGCTAGAAGCCCTTAAAGAGGAAACACAAAAATCCCTTAAAGAAATACATGAAAACACAATCAAACCGGTGAAGGAAATGAGCAAAATCATCCAGAATCTACAAATGGAAATAGAAACAATAAAGAAATCAGAAAGAGAGAAAACCCTGAAGATACAAAAGCTAGGAAAGAAATCAGGAGTCATAGATGCAAGCATCACCAACAGAATACAAGAGATAGAAGAGAGACTCGCAGGGGCAGAAGACACCATAGAAAACAATAACACAACAGTCAAAGAAAATGCAAAAAGCAAAAAGCTCCTAACCTAAAACATCCAGGAAATCCAGGATGCAATGAGAAGACCAAACCTAAGGATAATATGTATAGAAGAGAGTGAAGACTCCCAATGTAATGGGCCAGTAAATATCTTTAACAAAATTGTAGAAGAAAACGTCCCTAACCTAAAGAAAGAGATGTCCATGAACATACAAGAAGCCTACAGAACTCCAAATAGACTAGACCAGAAACAAAATTCCTCCCATCACATAATAATAAAAACATCAAATGCACTAAATAAAGAAAGATTTTTGAAAGCAGTAAGGGAAAAAAGGCAAGTAACATATAAAGGCAGGCCTATCAGAATTATGGCAGACTTCTCACCAGAGACTATGAAAGCTAGAAGATCCTGGGCAGATGTCATACAGACTCTACAAGAACACAAATGCCAGCCCTGGCTACTATACCCAGCAAAACTCTCAATTACCATAGATGGAGAAAACAAGATAGTCTATGACAAAACACAATTTACACAATATCTTTCCACAAATCCAGCCCTCCAAAGGATAATAGATGGAAAATATCAACATAAGGAGCAAAACTACACCCTAGAAGAAGCAAGAAAGTAATCTTTCAACAAATCCACACAAATCTAATTCCACCTCATACAACAAAAATAACAGGAAGTGACAATTACCTTTTCTTAATATCTTAATATGAAAATTAATATTACCAACATATCCTAAGCGACTGAAATCCAAAAATATGAGGAATTAGAAATTTGTTGATTGTCATCCAATGGTCTCTCTAATTTGGTAATTGGAGAAATAGATCCAATATTGTACAATCTATATATACTTTCAGCTTGTTTGTGACAGTCTTGCTGTGTACAATGTAAGGGTCTTGAAATCTTCCTTCTCCTATCTCAGCCTCTCTATTAGTATTGTTTATTTCATGTTTTTACACTGTACTATGGTTTTCAGAACAGCTTATATATTTGAAAAGTATTTATATACCCAAGGGAAACATAGACAATTAACTTGGGAGGTAGCTTGTACGAAAGAGAACAACAAAGAGTGAGACTGAATGCTTTGCTTGACATTTCTAGCTCTTGCACCAAGTTTAAAGAAGAGAACTTTATAAGTCACTCTTTCTCTGAGATGAATGCTTTGCAAAATCATGACAGCCAATGAACGAGATCCTTATCCTCACCTAATGTCTGTACCACCTTCCATGCAGAACCATTGTTCATTGAAACAGTTGGTGAATGACTTTATGGATAGAGCATCTTAATACACACACCATTTCTTAAATGAATGTAACCTGTTCTTTGTGGGTTGAGAATAAAGTCACACACTCAAGTCAAATAGCTTTTTGACCATAGCAGGAAGTCTGTATCTAAAAATCGTGCCTACAATTCATTCCTTGGCACAGCAGAACTGTCAACTCTCAGCTTAGCTACGATGGAGGTAAAATTCTTCGGTGATTTGAGGGTCATTGAAGTACAGCCTTATTACAATGAACTCCAATGTCTAAAAATTGTTCTTATTTTGGGCTTGTATCACAAAAAGAGCCAAGATTTTAAACTCTACTAAATACAAAACAAACAAAAAGACTTTACATATTTATGTTCATTTAAGAAAATACTGGTAGTGATGTATTATTTTGAAGTATACAGTTAATATGTTTGTAGTTATTTGAAATTTATAGTGAGAAAAGCATATGTATTTGCAGTATTGCTGTAGACAAGCATCTACATAACACTGCTAAATTGATTGTTTTATATAAAAAAATACTTTCTTGGGTCCTCTTTACCCTAATCAAAGAATTTCTTTAGTGGAATTTTCTGTTCAGAGTGTCTTTTAAATGCAATTGTATTTTCACAAGTTGAAGCCTCTGGTTTGTAGAGTCTTATTTTGGAGATACCTTTCTTACTGTCCAAGATCATAATGTCTCATTCTCAAATGATGATAATCTACTTAAAAATTACAGGTGCTTTCTCAGTTCTACCCTTTCTGTAGGTTTTAGTTTTCATCAGATTTTCTCATTAAATGATGTCATATCAATAAATAATTTCTCTGTTTTCCCACTACAGAGTTTATTTGGTATTGTTATGAAATAAACATGCTAAAAGCCAAACCAGATATTATGTTGTTTTGAAATTTCATTTACCAAACCACTTAACCCATTGCTTCTGAATTACGGCTTAATCATATTTTTAGCACATGGAAATAATGTGGCCATATTTTTTTTTTGCTAGATTGTTACATAAATTGATTCTAACCAGTCCCCATTAGTGATGGTTTGTATATGCTTGGCTCAGGGAGTGGATCTATTAGGAGGTGTAGCCTTGTTGAAACAGGTGTAGCCCTGTTGGAGTAGATGTGGCCTTGTTGGAATAGGTCTGTCACTTGGGCATGACCTTTAATACCCTCATCATAGCTGCTTGGAAGTCAATCTTCTCCTAGCACCCTTCAGATGAAGAGAAAGAATGCTCAGCTCCTCTTGCACCATGCCTGCCTGGATACTGCCAAGCCTCCAATGTGATTATAATAGACTGAACCTCTGAACTTACAAGACAGCCCCAAATTAAATGTTCTTATAAGAGTTGCCTTGCTCATGGTGTCTGTTCATGGCAATAAAACCCTAAGACACCATTATGATCATGTTCCCCTTTGAAACCTGATGGTCTAGTCTCTATTGTCCAAATTTCCATCAGCATTATGGTCTTCATCATTAATGCCTATCAAGATTAGCTATAGCATTCTAAGCTTTCTCCAATCCACAGCTCCAAATCCTTGTATATTCCTCTTACAAATCAGTTCCAGTGTCATTTGACATGGGCAAGTTAATTGAATAAACAAACTTTCCTCTGATGCCAATTGCCAATATTAGTTATTTTTCTCTATTGGTGTGCTAAAATGCCTGACAAAATCAATTCAAGGAAGGAATGGTTTATTGTGTCTTACAATTTTAGAACCCATTTCGTTAAAGACAGGAAAGGCCTGCAATGAGGAACATTTCTAGCTATGGTACAGGTGCTTGAGGTAACTGGCCATGTTTTGCTCCAATAAGGAAACAGGAAGATGGCTATAGCCTGCTTTCTCCATTTATTTTCTTTTTATTTCATCTGAATGGCACCTGCTTTCAGTCTGTGGGATGGTACTGCTCACATTCGGTATGGGTCGTGACTCCTTAGTTAAATCTCTTTAAATGACTTCACAGACATCCATTCTCCTAGGTAGTTCCAAAAACAGTCACTTTGACAATGACTATTTACCATCATTTACCAACTTGCCCATGTCATATGACACTGGAACTGATTTGTAAGAGGAATATACAAGGATTTGGAGCTGTGGGTTGGAGAAAGCTTAGAATGCTATAGCCAATCTTGATAGGCATTAATGATGAAGACCATAATGCTGATGGAAATTTGGACAATAGAGACTAGACCATCAGGTTTCAAAGGGGAACATGATCATAATGGTGTCTTAGGGTTTTACTGCCATGAACAGACACCATGAGCAAGAAGTCTAGATTTACTTTTAATAATTTCTTATGTTGTATACTTTTTTCTTTTAATATAAAAACCATTGAAACTGGGCAGTGGTGGCACATACCTTTAATCCCAGCACTTGGGAGGCAGAGGCAGGCAAATTTCTGAGTTTTGAGGCCAGCTGGTCTACAGAGTGAATTCCAGGAGAGCCGGGGCTATACAGAGAAACCCTGTCTCAAAAAAAGCAAAAACAAACAAACAAACAAAGAGAAAAAAAAAAGAACATTGAATATAGACTTATTAATTTTGATATTTTAGCAAATATATTTGGTAAAGTGGTAACTGCTAAGATTGTATCTGGATTCTGGAATGTTCTGTGTTAAAAAAAAATGAATTCCCACATAAATAATACTGTGAAGTGCCACCTCCTCACATCTGCAAGAGAATGTCTTAAAAGGGAGAATTAGAAAAATTCAGTGTTGCCATTTATTTTAAGTCTATCTAATCACCCTTGCAGGGAAAGAAAATGAAAAATGTTACTAATTCAAAAGGGACTAAAGCTAAGTAAGGCCATGCAAATATTTGCACCTTTGATTTGTGCTGAAACAGTCCCTTTGCTGTGACACTAGAATATATCAAAAGTTCTTCAAATCTAAGATTCATATTAATTTTCATCTTCACTAAATAAACTTGTGGGACTTCTGTCTCTTTGTCCAGGAAAGGCATCAAGTGAGAATACCACACATTTAATAGCACCCAATTAAATTCCATGTGCAACCAATTATCATTCAGATTTAACAACAAGTTCTCTGTAGCATCATTTCAAGTTCTTTGTAGCATCATTTCATTATGACATCCCACAAGTATCTTTTCCTATTACCACTTCCCAAAAAATTTATATGTAGTTACTTGTTTCTGTTTCTGTTTCTGTTTCTGTTTCTCTCTCTCCCTCTCTCTCTCTCTCTCTCTCTCTCTCTCTCTCTCTCTCTCTCTCTCTGTGTGTGTGTGTGTGTGTGTGTGTGTGTGTGTGTGTGTGTGTGTGTGTGTGTGTAAGCAGCTCCTCAGAAAGTGCATAGATATGTACAATAGAGATTCAATACACATTGGATCCCTCCCTTGCTCCTGGAGAAGATCCCAAAGTTTATCTTCTCTAAACCCACAGGCCACGAGAAGGAGCCCATTTTCTGAGTGACACTCAAAGGATAGAGTATACCCATCCTTTGAGAATATTTTGTGAGATGAAACAGAAGGGATTTTCTCAGCTTCACAGTGAGTGTTGAAGCACATTGTTTGTTTATGGTTCTCTCTCCCATCACACCCCAGAGAGAAAGGAGTATTTTCTCCTGAGCTGTGCTGTGTTGGCAGGGGGAAGGGATTGACCCAGGGAAGTATAACTGGTCTCTTATAAATTTTAGTAAGTTGAATCTCATGTGCTTATCCAGAACACTACAACTTTTTATCAGAATTTACAATTACAGAAAGTTTTCTTTACTAATTTTATGGTCATCATTTTCAATTTTCCCTTCTATAATTTATTGATTCTTTTTTTATTTCTTTTTAGTAAAATCTTTCAAATTTTAATATATGCTCCATTTGCATTGAATAACATTTTTATACTTGTATTTGTTTGGGTTTTAAAATTTATTTCTTTTTTCTTTTTTTTTTTTTAACATTCCAGATTCTATTCCCCTCCAGGTCCACCCTCCAACTGTTCCACATCTTATACCTCCTCCCTACCCACCTGTCTCCAGGAGGATGTCCCCGCCCACCACCCCCACCCCATCAGACCTTTAAACTCCCTGGGGCTTCCAGTCTCTTGAGGGTTAGATTTATCTTCTCTGATTAAACCAAGACCCGACCGGACAGTCCTCTGCTGTATGTGTGTTGGGGGCCTAATATCAGCTGGTGTATGCTGCCTGGTTGGTGTTCCAGTGTCTGAGAGATCTCGGGGGTCCAGGTTAATTGAGACTGCTGGTCCTCCTCCAGGGTCACCCTACTCTTCAGCTTCTTCCAGCTTTTTCCTAATTCAACCACAGGGGTCAGCAGTTTGTCCATTGGTTCGGTGTAAATGCTGTATCTGACTCTTTCAGCTGCTTGTTGTGTCGTTCAGAAGGCATTCATGATAGGACCCTTGTGAGTATAACATAGTCTCAGTAATAGTGTCAGGTCTTGGGGCCTCTCCTTGAGCTGGATCCCCTCTGGAACTGTCGCTGTACCCTTTTATCCTCAGCCTCTTCTCCATTTCCATCCCTGCAGTTCTTTTAGACAGGAACAATTAAAGTTTTGACTGTGCAATAGCAACTTCATCCCTCATTCACTGCCCTGTCTTTTGTTGGAGGTGGGCTTTAAAAGTTCCCTCTCCTCACTGTAAGGTATTTCATCTTGGGTCCCTCCCTTTAAGTTCTGAGATTCTCTCGCCTCCAAAATCTCTGGTACATTCTGGAGGGTCCCCCCAACCTCCTACCTCCCGAGGTTGCCTGTTTCCACTCTTTCTGCTGATCCTCAGGGTTTCAGTCTTTTTCCCTCACCAATATCAGATCATGTTCCTCTCTCCCCACCCCATCCCCTTTTTCTCCTGGGTCCCTGCCTCCCTCCCCCTTGTGGTTGCTTTCTTCTCCCTCCTGAGTGGGACTGAGGCATCCTCACTTGGGCACTTCAATCTGTTGTCAATGTTTTGAGTTCTGTGGACTGTATCTTGGGTATTCTGTACTTTTTTTTTGCTAATATCTACTTATTAATGAGTATATACCATGTCCTTTGGAATCTGAGTTACCTCACTCAGGATGATGTTTTCTAGTTCCACCCATTTGCCTGCAAAACTCAGGATTTCTTTGTTCTTAATAGCTGAGTAGTATTCCACTGTGTAAATGAACCATATTTTCTGTATCCATTCTTCTGTTGTGGGACATCTGGGCTATTTTCAGCTTCTGGCTATCACAAGTAAGGCCACTATGAACATAATTGTCAATGATCTATTGAAATGTCTACTCTTTGAAGTTTATCTCTTTTAGAAAGAAATAATTTTACATACCATTATGCATACTTTAAATATGACATTCTTGGCATCTGCTATTTTTGTTCTTTTATGTAATCTTAATAGTTCTTGAACCCATTACTTTTATTGGACTATAATTTGTTCATTTAATTTGGGGAAATAAATATGGTCTAGCATGCTGTTTCTCATCAGTTTTCAGTTTTTCTTTCCATGAGTATCTTGAATTTAAGAACAAAATACCTGGGAATGATAATGGACAGATGGCCTGCATGTAATTTCAGTAACATGATATAAGCTCCCATTGGCTCTGGAAGACTTTTGTACTGGAATGCATCCTCTTCTGACTGCTTGTTCATGAAGTTTCACCCAGGGTTTACTAAAAAGAGAGAGAGAGAGAGAGAGAGAGAGAGAGAGAGAGAGAGAGAGAGA
>JADRCD010230119.1:31089-41098 GCA_019843815.1 Montemys delectorum
AGAGAGAGAGAGAGAGAGAGAGAGAGAGAGAGAGAGAGAGAGAGAGAGAGGGAGGAAGGGAGAGAGAGAGAGAGAGAGAGAGAGAGAGAGAGAGAGAGAGAGAGAGAAGGCTTACTGTCTTATTCAAACTTTGGCTATAGGGTTAAATAAGCATAGAGATTTTCATTTTAAAGGTGTATTAGAAAAAATGTTAGAGAACACAGCACAATTCATATGGTGGGTTACACTGGGATGCTTCAGCTGTTTGTAAATTTGTAAATGTGAATTTGGAATTTCTTCAGTCTAAGCAAATGTCTTAAGTATAGGCACAGAAGCAGTTGGAACTTGATAATGTAGAACTCTTTACGACTATTTGTATTCCAAGTTATATTCCTACCAAAGTAGAAAAAGTTCTATGGCTATATCTTGGACACAACAGCAAAAGTCATTAAAAATGTGATATAACTTTCATTGCTCATGGTGCTCAAAAAGCCATCCATGTAAGTGGTCTACAACTTATATCATTTGATTTCAATATAGTTGACTATATAAAACAGCCAAAGGTATTTTTCTCCTTACTCTTTTCTGCATTTACCTCTCTCAAACTTATAGATCAATACCTCACATAATTTTTGCTTTTTTTAATGTTACACATTTTCAGAACCAGTAAGGATATGTGGCATTTATGCCTTTACATCAAATGGCTAAGAATAACTTAAGAACTAGACATTTAGTAGTTTAAAAAAAAAGAGTAGAGCATAAAGTTCAAAGTTTCTGGTTACATGAGTTTTGGCATCTTTAAAAAAAAGTTCTTCTCTTTTCAATATTTGTTTGGCATTAAGCAGGACACATTTTAATTTTATGCTTAGAGGCTGGATGAGATCATATCTAAAATCCTTCAGCCTTAGCAAAGAAGTGCTTTGTTTGCTAAATGAGTAGAATGTATTTAAACACCATTTAATGCAAGGAGGACATTCCAAAGTCACAGAAGAGTATTTTAACAAAAAATTAAGGCGAGTCCAAATGAATTAAGCACTAGACCAAGAAATAGCAATGCATTTAGTTTAAAGAAACACACAGCTATTTGTTCAAGGGTCGTGGACCAGTCAACAACTATGAAAAATGTTATCAGGCCAGTAGAGCTATGGCAGAACACTTTCACTTCTCTATCTCCATTGTATCCAGCTTTCTAAAGAGTTCTCCCACTACTAGATAGTGTACTGTGATTTCATATGAATAGAATCAGTTTTGTATGAAGGAGAGGGGAAAAGGAATCTACTATCACTCTACAGTAATACTTGTTAAATTAGAGATACATGTTTTATTATAACTGCAATGACTATTATTACACTGAAAATAGGAATAATTATTATTATTATTATTATTATCATTATTATTATTGAGTATGTTAATAAGGGAAAGAAAGACACTCTAAACTCATTGTTGATTGAGAATGGAGGAACAGAATCCCTGGACACTCTCAGGTCACTCCAGTCAGGAAAGCAGGTAGGCTAACTGCTTCCTTTCATGTAGCTATCCCTTCTTCCAAATCCAGTCTTGCAGTCTCATCCCTACTTCTACAACAGACACCCTGCTAAGGCCACACTTCCTGTCTGTCCCCATCTTCAGTGGATCACACAGATCTTCCCTTGCTAAATGACCTTCCACAATTCATTGATTTATCTTAGCCCTCAACTCAAGCAAGCACTTCCTAGGAATGCAAAGGCCACTCAAGACAGGGAAGCCAATGATATGAAATGTAATGCAGTGAGGGAGATCCTTTGGTACCCCAAGCCAAGGTGTACCCCTGAGAAATTATAATTACATCATGCAACAGATCTAGTATAAGGGGGATTATTGGGGGATGATTGATGTGAGGACCTGAGGAACATGTAGACAGGCAGAAAGACTGGAGCAAAAGCATGATGGCAGAAAAAAGGGAACAAAGAGGGAGTATGTGCTAAAAACAGAAAGAGGGAAAACGAGAATGCTGGAAGCAGAGAAAGACTCAAAGGGGGAAGAGAGGAATCTGCTATGGCTGGGGGCCATTTTATTACCACATATACATGGCACACCTGGCTATAGTGGTGGGGGTAATATGGCCTCTTCACACCCTCTGACACTCTTCTCAGATCACTAAGCAGATCCTGGTAAAACACCCTGCTTTCCTTCCTCCTGTAGACCCCATGATACTATCACCTCCTCGTCCATTCTCATTCCGAAGTGTCAGCTCCCAATACCTGGAAACCCAGTGCTCATACCAATTTGAATCCCAAAATAATTTCCTATAAAGTAACATACAACAAACATACTCTAAGAAACCGATAGGAAGAGAAAGATCAAGGGAAAAACACCTACCCAGCAAAGATAAGACAAGATATCAGCAAGGAGAATTAAAATCTTTCTGCTTCCAGTACATTCAATCCCACCCTGTATAGTCCTTGATTGGTGGTTGGGCTAAAAAGAAAGAAAAAAAAATCTTTCTGATCTCAGATGCCTAGACATCAGAATAAAAACACAGTCATCATTAACAAAACATAATAACATCTAGGACGACATATCTTCCCTAAAGCCTAGCAACACTACCACAGCAGGTTTAAATATTCTAACAAAACCGATCCACAAGAAAGTGACCTTAAAATACCTTTATGAATATGAATATGAATATGATTTCCTGAAGAGGAAATGAGTAAATCCTTTTAAAAATCTATAAAGATGCAAATAAAAGATGAATTAAATGAATAAAATAGTTTAGGGTCTGAAATTAGTAATAGAATAAATAAAAGAAAGCAAAAGTGAAAGAATCCTTGAAATTAAAAATATAGCAAGTCTATAACGTTAGAACCAAACCACACCATCAAGGTACAAGAGATGGAAGAGAGAACTTAGGACACTGAAGACATAATAGAAGAAGTGGATATAACAGCCAAAAAAATATTATATCTAAAAATCTCTTAGCACAAAATATCCAGGATATCTAGGTTAGTATTAAAAGAACAAACTTAAGAATAACGAGGATAAAGGAAAAAGGAAGACACTCAGATCAAAGGCACAAAAAATATTTTCAACAAAATCATAAAAGAAAAATTCCCTAACATAAATAAATGAAGTGACTCAAGGCCAGCCTGGTCTACAGAGTGAGTTCCAGGACATGCAGGGCTACACAGAGAAACCCTGTCTCGAAAAACAAACAAACAAACAAAACCCCCAAAAAACAAAAAACAAAAAAAAAAACCAAAACAAAACAAAAAAACCCAAGGTGACTATAAATGGTGCTAGAAGGAAAACTCCAACTTTTAGAAGTTGACCATACCCAAGAAAACACAAAGAATAATAATCTGAAACCAGAAAAAATAAAGAGGACATATACACACACACATGCACTTACACTCTACTCATTGATATCTTTGTGCTCAATTCCCCAATTTAAAATTTTAAGGTTTATAGAATGGTTGCAAAAACAGGGTCCATTCTTCTGCTCTATCCAAGAAACATACCTCAATATCAAGTATGGCCATTGTCTCAAGATACAGGCTGGGAAAATTATATTATAACCAAAAGAACCTAAGCAGCAAACTGGGTTTAGCCATTTTAATATCTGATAAAATAGACTTAAAATCAAAACTTTTTAGAAGGGATGGGGAAGGATACTACATACTCATCAAAGTAAAAATTCAGCAAGAGGGCATTTTAATTCTTAACATTTATGTCCCAAATTCATAACTCAAGGGCACACACATTTGTAAGAGAAACACAACTACAGCTTAAATACATTGACCCTCACACAATGAAAATGAGAGACTTCAATATCCCACTCTAACCAATAGACAGGTTATCCAGACAAAAACTAAAAGAGAAATATTGGAGAAGAATGATGTTATGAAAAAAAGGGATCTAACAGATATTTATAGAACATCGCATCCAAACACACACAAAAAATATTTTCTTCTCAGCACTTCTTAGAACTTTCTCCAAAGCTGGCCACATATTTGAACATAAAGTAGTTCTCAACAAATACAAGAGAACTTAAATGATACCATGCATCCTACCTGATAACCACAGATTAATACTGTATATCAACAATAAAAACAACAGAAAGCTTACAAACATAAGGAAACTAAACAGCTTGGTAGTGAATAAAAAAATACATCAAGACATAAGTTAAGAAAGAATTAAAGAATTCTTAGAAATGAACGAAAGTGAATACACAACACAACAAACTTGTAGAGCACAATAAATGTGATTTTAAGAGGCAAATTCGTAGAACTAAGTGCCAACATAGAAAAATTGGAGAGATCTCATACTAGTAATGTAACAACACATCTTGGAGATTTAAACAACATTGAGTAAATCACACACAAATAGATCAGATGGCAAAAAATAAGCAAACTCAGAGTTAAAATTAATAAAATAGAGACAAACAAAAGAGTCAATAAAACAGAGGGTCGGTTCTCTGAGAAAACAAGTAAGATTGACATTTCTTTATTAAAATTAACTAAAAAGCTAGTAGGGAATATAAAAATTAACAAAATTGAAAGTGAGAAGGGGGACATAATAACAGATACCAGGAAATTCAGAGAATAATAAGGGCATACTGTAAAATCCTTTACTCCAAAATATTGGAAAATGTAAAAGAAATAGATAATTTTCACTATTTGCTATTTATAAAAGTTAAATCACAATCATATAAGCAATTAAAACACAATTATAACTTCTGATGAAAGAGAAGCAATTATTAAAATTTATCCCCCAAAAGCCCAGAGCCATATTGTTGTAGCAGAATTCTAGCAGACTTTCAAAGAGAGCTAATGCACTTACTCTTCAAATTATTCCACATATTTGAAACAGATGAACATTGTCCAAATTGTTTTACAAGGGCACATTTACCTCTGACATCCAAAGCACTTAAAGACCCAGCAAATAAAGAGAATTACAGACTATTTCCATTATAAATAGAGATACCCAAGATTCCTTATAATGTCTCTTACAGTACTTTATCCCAAAGAGGCAGGGATGGTTCAACAGACATGAATTAAATGTTTTCCAATGTATAAAGAAACTGGAAGTTGAAAATCACATGATCATTTCATTAGGTGCAGAAACACCTTTAACAAAATCTATCATCCCTTCTTGATAAAAATGCTGGAGACATTAAGGATACAGGGACATTACTCAACAGATACTGCAGTACTTTGCATATCATAACTGTAAGTAAAAACTATGTGTGCATTTACTCAATCTAACATTGAAGCCTTAAAATTGTACATATTACTTAATAAAATATTCTCACTTCTGTATGTTTTTTATTTTTAAAAACATTGGGATAAAATTTTAAATAAACATTTTCCATATTGTTAACAGGCTTATCAAAATATAAGACACGAATAAAAATGTAAAGGTTTTAAGACAATCCAATTCTTCAAAGAAAAAGGAAAAATACAATAAAATAATAATGTAAATTTTTCTATGTGTTGGAAAGCTATTTAACTTTTTATATTGTAGTATTTAAACTAATATTTACAATATTACATACTTACAATTCATAAAACATCATATTAAATGCACATATACTCTGTACATTATTTTTATAGTGTCAGTAAGAAAATTAAAGTTAAAAAAAGAAGAGCTATGTCTCTCTTCTCAGGACTCTCAATTTCTGCCTTAATAGTCTTTGAGATTGTTGACAGGCATTCAACATATACTCAGGAAAGAAGTCTCAGATCAATTTCTTTGCATTTCTTTCTCTCTGTCTCTTCATTTTGTTTCTATCTTTCCATCTATCCTCTCTCTCACTTTCTTCCTCTGTCTCTTTCTGTCTCTCCTTCCCTACCCTGACATCTACCTTTCTTTCTCTCCCTCACACTCTCTTCTCCTGTAACTTCCATTTTCCTGTCAGCCATCCTCTTACTCTCTCATTATCTCTTCCTCTCACCCATATTTCTTCAGCTTTGATGAATTCCATTTGAGAGAAACAGCATTAGAGGCAGGAGGAGCCAATCCTTAGTTTCTTAGAAGAAAAGTAAAAATCAAAAAAGTTCACAACATTTTAGGGAACCTCGAAAAATCTATTGAGAACTTGCTGTCACTGAATAGCTCCTAGAAGATTAACATGTAAGTATAAGATGTATAGGGTTACAAAAATAAAGCCAAGGTCGAAGTTATCTTATTTAGTTTTATCATTTTTCACAAATGAGGCTCAGGTGCTCAAGCACTCTATAGCACTTGCACACCTACATCCAGATAATTTATAAAATTGAAACAAAGGCCAAAATCTGCTTCCTTGTATGCCATTAATTATGAAGCCATGTTGCAACTTGCCTAGACTTCTGCTCCTTTTTAACCTAGGCACGCGTTATTCAATTCAGTCTCTGCTCCTTTTTAACCTAGGCACGCGTTATTCAATTCAGTCTCCAAGAGTTGAGCTAATGGTGAAATGCACATCTCTTTGGGACAGGCACATCTTTTTCATGAAGCACCAGCCAGCCATCGAGGGCTCTGGCATGAATTATTAGGCAACTCTACATGGGTGATCTATGGGTAACAGTATGTGAGGTTGTTTGCTTTAATGAGGGAGGAGTGATCTACAAGCATGGCCGGATGCTTTGCTGTGAGGTAAACCAATCCATCTTACACTGAGAAAAATGGGGGGAAAATAATCTTTCAAACCTACTTGTCAGCCACTTCGATCAATGTGCCATATTTGTTTAATGAAGATGCCGTGACCAGTCAATTTATAATCATCCATTTCTCTACAGAAAACATTTCCTGACTTGCCTTGTCAGTGGGGGCAGGGACTGCTAATGTGTATCCTGAAAGAACCTGTTTCTGCCACAGCTAATCAGGGTCCTGCTTGCTACTGACTCAAAAGTGATTTAATGAAAGCTGATGACAAGCATTCATATGAATGGCATGTTCATTGTCCTCCTGGAAGGCATAGTGTTGTTTATGTAAACCACACTGTTTAAAGGTTATCACCCATAGTTCTTGTTTAAACAGAGATGCACAATTTCCCAACAAATTTTAAAAATAAATAAACCTGGGAATATCTAACTCAAGAAAAAGCTTTTGTTTTATTTATTTATTTATTTATTTATTTATTTATTTATATTTCAATAAAGCCAAATTGTAGTTTCATCTCCCTCAATCCCTTTCATCACCCCACCACTCTCCCTCTTCACAGGATCTACTTCTCCCCTCTTTCCTTCCAAAAAAGAACATATTTCCCAGAATTATCCACTGAAAAGGCATAACAAGATACAATAAGACTAGGTAGGTATAGACCCTTATATCAAGGCTAGATGAGGAAACCTTCCATCCTAATATTTGACAAAACAGAGTTAAAATGGTCACTTCATGCTCATCAATGTAATAATCTTTCAAGAGAATATCACAAGTATAAATATACGTGCAATAACTGTAATATACTCAGTTTGAAAAAACAGACACTGCTAGTGAGAAGGCACACATTAATCCCAACAAGTGATAGTAGTTGAGCTGAATATCCAGCACTCATACAAGTCATCCACATACAAGTCACGTGGAAAAAAGAAAGAAACTAAGCAATGAAACACTACAGTTGAATGACACCGCAAATCAAATGGGCATAACAAATATATACAGAACATTCCATTCTTCTCAGCAGCCCATGGAAGTTTCCATCAAACTAATCACATGTAACAACACAAAGCAAGTCTCAAAAACATAGTTTTCTGCCTCTGTCCTACAATGTCAAAGAAAACTAGATATAAAACAATAAAAGAATTTATTTATAAAACAATAAAAGAAACTAAACAAAGTACAAAAATGTAAGGACTAAGCAATAAACTATTAAATGACTTATAGATAACTGAAGAAACAAAGAAGGAAATAGAAAACTCCCTGGAGTTCAATACAAATGAAAATACAACTTATCCGAATGAAAGCAGTACATAATGAAAGCAGTCCTAACAGGTAAGTTATAGGTACAACTGTACATATAGTTATACAACAGCTGACTGATAGGGAAAGTTATACACTTAAAGATCTCAAATCAATAAATTAGTGATATATCTTATGGCTTTAAACAACAACAACAATAACAACAACAACAACAACAAAGATTTTCCAAAACTTTAGACAGGAAGAAATAATGCAGATCAGGGCAGAAATTAATGAAATAGTAACAAAAATACAAGAAGTCAATGAGACAAAGAAAAAAGTGATTCTTTGAAAAGATAAAATTTAAAAAAAAATTAATGAATTAACTAAAAGGATGAGAAAAAAATTACCCAACTTGATAAAGTTACAGATAAAACAGGAAACAAACAGTATGACACTGATGAAATTTAAAAAAAAATCACGTGGAAATAAATCAGCTACTTCTTTGAGCTTCTTAAATTTTTTCCTATATTATATACTAACCAGTTATATTAATCATAAATTTGTGGGGTCTTTCAAATATTTATTGTTCTTAAGACCACTATCCTAATTTTCAGTAGTCTTTGGGAATCTAGAATATACCAACCCCAGTCACTGTTCTGACACAGGCAGTAGAAAACACGGTGTTTAGGGAATGCCTTAGCAAAAATATGAATCCTTCCCTTCCTTCAAGAGAATATTGGAGCTGCAACATTTCTCTGTATATGTATGTAGAGAGACAGATGTGTATATATAGCTGTTATTTGCCAGTGTTTCTCTCTCGTGTTGTGCTGAAATGAAGTGTAGACCTACAGTATGTGCTAGTCTGTTTCCTTAGATCTTCTTTGTTCTCTGAAGCCTTGGATATTTGTAATATGCTATTACAGATACTACCATAACTTTTAGCTAAGAGAGCTGACTCATGGCTCACAAAACGAGAACACTGGATGTGTGGTACTGCTCTTTCCTCTCTGAGTGAGGCTCAGTTTAGAGCTTCCTCCCATTCCCTGATGGTAACTGAAGCAGGGCTGCTGAGAAAGGGTCCTGAGATTTTCTACCAATCAAATTTTATGTTATATGAGATGAAGAAACTTCTCAGTTAATTTCTAAATTTCTCAAAATTTATTTTGTTGATTTGTGTATGAATTTCTGTAACCATGGCCAAGACACATTTAACCATCTGGCATATGGTACCTTTCTCTATCACTTTCTTAGGTTGTTATAAATGAAGAACAGATTATGCAGCTAAGTAATCAATATGGAAACAGATTTTAAATATGTCTTTGGTCTAAGCAGGGATTTAGTTCTACCTGCTTGCCACAACCTTGAGTCACACTTGTCATTATTAGTCACAAATAATATTGATATATTTCCTACATATGATATTCTTTTTTTTTTTAATTAGGTATTTTCTTCATTCACATGTACACTTTCCCTCTCCCATTTTCCCCTCCAACACAAACAAACGAACAAACAAACAAACACAAGAACAAACCCCTTCTGCCTCCCCCCTCCCAATGCCTGTCCCCCGACCCTCTCCCACCCATTGGCCCTGGCATTCCCCCACACTGGGGCACAAAACTCTCACAAGGCCGAGGTCCCTCACTCCTATCGATGATCGAATTTGCAATCCTCCACCACATACCTGCTGCCAGTACACTCAATCCCACCCTGTATAGTCCTTGATTGGTGGTTGGGTCCCTGGGAGCTCTGAGGGTACTAGTTAGTAATTGTTGTTTGTCCTAAGGGGCTGCAAACCCTTCAGCTCCATAGAACCTTTCTCTAACTCCTTCATTGGGGACCGTGTACTCAGTTCAATGAATGGCTGTGAGCCTCTACATCTGTATTAGTCAGGTATTGTCAGAATCTCTTAGAAAATAGCTATATGCTTGTCCTTCCTTCAGTCTCTGCTCCATATTTACTCTCTGCCACTCCTTCTGTGGGTGTTTGATTCCCCTTTTTAAGAAGGAATGAAATGTCTGCCTTTTAGTCTTCCTTCTTCTTAAGTTTCTTGTGGTTTGTGGGTCGTTCTTCCTGTATTCCCAATTTCTGGGCTAATAACCACTTATCAAAGAATGCATTCCATGTGTGATCTTTTGTGATTGGGTTACCTCACTCAGGATGATACTCTCCA
>JADRCD010230120.1:0-20166 GCA_019843815.1 Montemys delectorum
AAAAACTGATGTAATACCATGTATCCTATACGACTACCATAAATTAAAGGCAAATATCAATGGAAACAGCAGAATGGAAACTGAACAACCCAGGACTGAATGAAAACTGAGTCAAGACACAAATCAGGAAATTAAAATCATTTTACAATTCAATGGAAATGAAACATAGCCTGTCCAAATTCAGTGATGGCAGTTGCAAGCGGCAAGATCACGGCACTAAGTGACTACTGAACGAGACTTTGGTCTACCTCATTTTTAGATTCCATTTTAGGTTCCCACTGTCAGCTAGCTAGGTAAACACTCTTCCTTGACTTCAGGGCCTGAAATGCCATGCCCTGCAATCTCTTGCAGAGGTCTATCTCTAAGGTTTTTGTTTTGATTTCCTATTGTTTTCATTCCTGCTCATTTCATCTTAATAAAATACAAGCTTTAGAAGGACAAGACGTGATACACAAAAAGATAAAACAGGAAGAAATAATCAAACTCAGGGATAAAATCAAGGAAAAAAAAAGAAAAAAGAATACAATAAATCAATGAAACAGAGTTCTTCGAGAAAATCAAGACTAACAAACTCCTAGCAAGTCAACCAAAAGATACAAAAAGAAAGCATAATTAATATTAGAGATGAAAAAGAGATATCACAAATGCCAGGGAAATTCAGAGGATCATAAAGATATACTTTAAAAAAAAAAAAAAACTTGTATATTCTAACAAACTGGAAAATCTAAAAGAAATGGATGAATTTCTTGATAAATATGACATACCAAGGTTATATTAAGTTTTTTTAAAAGAACTTAGACACATAACCACCAGTGAAATATAAATAGTAATTAAAAACATTATGACAAAAAAGGCTTGAGGCCAAATGGCTTCAGAACAAAATTCTACCAGACCTTCAAAGAACTAAGACCAATACTCTTCAAAATTTACTGCAAAATAAAAACTAAAGGAACATTTTCCTAATTGTTTTTACAAACTACTACTGCCCGGATATCAAAACTACACAAAGATCTAACAAATAAAGAGAATTATAGACCAATTTCCATTGTGAACATAGATGCAAAAGTACTCAATAAAATACTTGCAAACAGAAGCTTTGCAATTTTATGAGGTCTCATTTGTCTATTGTTGATCTTAGAGCATAAGCCATTGGTGTTCTGTTCGGGAAATTTTCCCCTGTGCCCATGTGTTCAAGGCTCTTCTCCACTTTCTCTTCTATTAGTTTCATTGTATCTGATTATATGTGGTGGTCCTCGATCCACTTGGATTTGAGCTTTGTACAAGGAGATAAGAACGGATTGATTTGCATTCTACATGCTGACGGCCAGTTGAACCAGCACCATTTGTTGAAAATGCCGTCTTTTGTCAGGAACTGAGGAGCAGCCTGGGACAGGATCCTTCCAGTTTCCATCTGCCCCCGGAGCTGACCCTGTGCCACAGCTATCCAAACTCAGATCCTGCAGGGAGAGAGCAAGTTTTCCAGGAGTGCTGACACACCTGAGTGCACAGGTAAGACCACCACTTCTGCTCATATTCCTGGCCCAAGAGGAACCCGCCCAGAGTCCTCAGGACACAGGAACTGAGGAGCAGCCTGCGACAGGATTCTTCTGGTTTCTATCTAAGCCCCAGAGCTGACCCTGTCCCACAGTTCTCCATACCCAAATTCCTCCTAGAGAGAACTGGTCTCCCAGAAGTGCTGACACACTTATAGGAGGGACAAGCCATAAACGGAGACAGCAAGACCAGCTAACACCAGAGATAACCAAATGGGAAGAGGCAAGGGCAAGAACATAAGCAACAGAAACCAAGGTTACTTGGCCCAGTTCTCCCACCACAGCAATTCCTGGATACCTCAACACACCGGAAAAGCAAGACTCTGATGTAAAATCACATCTCATGATGATGATAGAGGACTTTAAGAAGGACATAAATAACTCCCTTAAAGAAAAACAGGAGAGCACAGGCAAACAGGAGGAAGCCCTTTACAAGGAAAGACATAAATCCCTTAAAGAAATATAGGAATACACAACGAACATGTGAGGGAATGGAACAAAACCATACAGGATCTAAGAATGGAAATAGAAACAATTAAGAAATCACAAGGAGATATGATCCTGGAGATGGAAAACAGGAAAGGAAGCAGGAGTTACAGATGCAACCATCACTAACAGAATACAAGAGATAGAAGAGAGACTCTCAGGTGTAGAAGATACCATAGAAAACTTTGACACAACAGTCAAAGAAAATGCAAAAAGCAAAAAGCTCCTAACTAAAACACTCAAGAAATCCAGGAAACAATGAAAAGATCAAACCTAAGAAAAACAGATATGGACAAGAGCAAAGATTTCAAACTGAAAGGGCCAGTAAATATCTTCAACAAAATTATAGGAGAAAAGTTCCCTAACCTAAAGAAAGAGATGCCAAAAAACATACAAGAAGCCTACAGAACACCAAAGAGATTGAACCAGAAAAGAAATTCCTCCCGCCACATAATAGTCAAAACACCAAATGCACAAAACAAAGAAAGAATATTAAAAACAGTAAGGGAAAAAGGTCAAGTGACATATAAAGACAGACATATAAGAATTATACCAGACTTCTCAGCAGAGGCTATGAAAGCTAGAAGATCCTGGGTAGATGTCAAAGAGACCCTAAGAGAACACACATGCCAGCCCAGGCTACTATACCCAGCAAACTATGAATTACCATAGATGGAAAAAACAAGATATTCCATGACAAAAACAAACCTACACAATATCTCTCTACAAATCCTGCCCTAGAAAGGATAACAGATGGGAAACACCAACACAAGGAGGGAAACTACATCCTAGAAAAAACAAGAAAATAATCTTTAACAAACCCAAAAGAATATGGCCACACAAACATAATTCTACTTCTAACAACAAAAATAATAAGTAACAATTACTTTTCCTTAATATCTCTTAACATCAATGGACTTAACTCCCCAATAAGAAGACATAGACTAGCTGACTGGACTGGATACGTAAACAGAAACCAGCATTTTGCTGCATACAGGAAACACACCTCTGTAACAAAGACAAACACTACCACAGAGTAAAAGGTTGGAAAACAACTTCCCAAGCAAATGGTCCCAAGAAACAAGCTGGAGTAGCTATTCTAATATGGAATAAAATTGACTTTTATCAACTTTTTTGATTAAAAAAAGTTATCAAAATAGATAAGGAAGGGCACTTCATACTATCAAAGGGAAAAATCTACCAGGATGAACTCTCAATTCTGAAAATATATGCTCCAAATGCAAGGGCACCCACATTCATAAAAATAACTTTGCTAAAGCTCAAATCACAAATTGCACCTCACACAATAATAGTGGGAGATTTCAACAACGGACAGATCATAGAAACACAAACTAAACAGAGACATGGTGTAACTAACAGAAGTTACAAATTAAACAGATCTAACATGTCTATAGAACATTTGATCCTAAAAAAATAATATGCCTTCTTCTCAGCACCTCATGGTACCTTCTCCAAGACTGACCACACCATGTAATCGCCTATAAAATAGGCCTCAACAGATACAAGAAGATTGAAATAATCCCACACAGCCTATGAAATCACCAGACTATGGCTGGTCTTCAATAACATCAAAAACAACAGAAAGCCCACAGACACATGAAAGCTGAACAGCACTCTACTCAATGATAATAACTTGGTCAAGTAAGAAAGACAGAAATTAAAGACTTTTTAGAATTTAATTAAAATGAAGGCACAACATACCCAAACTTATGAGACACAAAGAAAGTGGTGCTAAGAGAAAAACTCATAGCTCTGAGTTCCTCCAATAAGAAACTGGAGAAAGCACACAGTATCAGCTTGACAGCACACCTGAAAGCTCTAGAACAAAAAAAGCATATATACACAAGAGTAGTAGACTGCAGGAAAATAAACTCAGGGATGAAATCAACCAAGTAGGAACAAAAAGAACTATACAAAGAATCAACAAAACCAGGATAAATAAACCCTTAGCCAAGACTAGTCAGAAGGCAAAAAGACTGTATCCAAATTAACAAAATCAGAAGTGGAAAGGGAAATATAACAACAGAAACTGAGGAAATTAAAAAACTCATCAGATCCTACTACAAAAGCCTGTATTCAACAAAACTGGAAAATGTGGATGAAATGGACAATTCTCTAGGCAGATACCAAATATCAAAGTTAAATCAGGGTTAGATAAACCATCTAAACATCTCAAAACCCCTAAAGAAATAGAAGCAGGCATTAAGTCTCCTAACCAAAAAAAGCCCAGGACCAGATGGGTTTAGTGCAGAATTCTATCAGACCCTCAAAGAAGACCTAAGACTAATACTCTTGAAACTACTTCACAAAATAGAAACAGACGGAACACTACCCAATTTGTTCTATGAAGCCACAGTTACACTGATACCAAAACCACACAAAGACCCAACAAAGAAAGAGAACTTCAGACCAATCTCCCTTATGAATATCGATGCAAAAATACTCAATAAAATTCTCCCAAACTGAATCCAAGAACATATCAAAATGATCATTTATCATTATCAAGCAGGCTTCATCCCGTTGATACAGGGATGATTCAAAATATGGAAATCCATCAACATAATCCATTATATAAACAAACTCAAAGAAAAAAAACCGCATGATCATCTCATTAGATATTAAGAAAGTAATTGACAAAATTCAACATCCCTTTATGATAGAAGTCTTGGAAAGATCAGGAATTCAAGGCCCATACTTAAACATAGTAAAAGCAATATACAGCAAACCAGTAGCCAACATCAAACTAAATGGAGAGAAACTTGAAGCAATCCTACTAAAATCAGGGACTAGACAAGACTCTCTCCTTATCTATTCAATACAGTACCGGATGTTCTAGTTAGAACAATTAGACAATAAAAGGAGGTCAAAGGGATACAAATTGGAAAGGAAGAAGTCAAAATATTGCTATTTGCAGATGATAGGATTGTATGCTTAAATGACCCCAAAAATTCTACTAGAGAACTCCTACAGCTGATAAACAACTTCAGCAAAGTGGCTGGATATAAAATTAACTCAAACAAATCAGTAGCTTTCCTCTACTCAAAGGATACACAGACTGAGAAAGAAATTAGGGAAACGACACCCTTCACAATAATCACAGATAATATTAAATAACTTGGTGTGACTTCTAACTAAGCAAGTGAAAGATCTAAATGACAAGAACTTCAAGTCTCTGAAGAAAGAAATCGAAGAAGACCTCAGAAGATGAAAAGATCTCCCATGCTTATGAATTGGGAGGATTAATATAGAAAAATGCCCATCTTGCAGAAAGCAATCTACAGATTCAATGCAATCCTCATCAAAATTTCAACTCAATTGTTCACAGAGTTAGAAAAAGCAATTCTCAAATTCATTTGGAATAACTAAAACCCAGGATAGTAAAAACTATTCTCAATAATAGAAGAACTTCTAGGGGAATCACACCACCTGAAGCTGTACTACAGAGCAATAGTGATAAAAACCTGCATGGTATTGGTACAGTGACAGGCAGGTAGATCAATGGAATAGAACTGAAGACCCAGAAATGAACTCACATACCTATGTCACTTGATCTTTGACAAGGGAGCTAAAACCATCCATTGGAAAAAAGACAGCACCCTCACTGAAGCAGGGGGAAGGGAGATGGAATAGGGATTTCCAGAGGAGAAACTGGGAAAGGGGAAAAATGTAAATAAAGAAAATATCCAATAAAATAAAAAGAAAAAAAAATACTTGCAAACCGAGTCCAAGAATAAGACAGAAAGATCATCCACCATGATCAAGTAGGTTTCCTCACAGAGATGCAGGAATGGTTCAGTATACAAAAACCAGTAAATGAATGTAATCTGTATTATATACAAATTGAAAGACCAAAACCACAAGATCATCTCATTAGATGCAGAAATGGCCTTTGACAAAGTCAATTATCCCATTAGGATAAAGGTCCTGGGGAGACTAGGAATGAGGAACAAATCCCAACAATAGCGAATGCAGTTTTTATCAAGCCCACAGGCAACATGACCGTAAATGGATAGAAACTCAAAGCATTTCCATGAAAATCAGGAACAAGGCAAGGTTAAGACTGTCCACCAACTTCATACCTATTCATTATTGTATTTGAAAGCTTAGCTTCATCAGTAAGATAACTGAAATAGGAAAGGAAGAAGTCAGAGTATATTTATTCACAGATGATATGATTTTATACATAAAAGACCTTAAAAACTCCACCAGAAAATATCTGCAGCTCATCAACACATTGAACAAAATAGAAGAATACAAAATTACCACACAAAAAAACAGTAGCCTCCCTTTATACAACTGATAAACAGGCTGAGAAAGAAAACATAAAAACAAACAAACAAGCAAAAAAACAAAAAACAGAAACAGAAAAACATCGGATAACTAACCAAGTTAAAATATGCATAATAAAAACTTAAAGACACAAAAGAAAGAAACTGAAGAAGATAACAGAAGATGGAAAGATCTCCCATGTTCATATCCCTAGGATTAAGATTGTGAAAACGAGTACCTTATGAAACATAATCTACAGTTCAATGCAATCCTCATCAAAATTCTTATACAATTCTTCATAGAAATTGAAAAAATTCAATCTTTGGCTTCACATGAAAGTGCACACATTAAAACAAAACAATGACAAAAAACCAGGATAGCTAAAACAATCCAGAATAATCAAAGAACTGCTAGAGGTATCACATTGTGGTTTTCCAGCTTTTTACAGAACTATAGTGGTAAAAACATAAAAAGGCACATTGATTAATGGGACCAAGTTGAAGAACTAGGCATAAGTCTACACACCTACAGACACTTTGATTAATGTCAAAAAAAAAAAAAAAAAGACAAAAGTACACATTGGAGAAAAAAAGATAGTTTTGTCAACAAATGGTGCTGGTCAAACTGGGTGGCTGCATGTATAAGAATGCAAATATATCCATACATATCACCCAGCACAAAACTCAACTCCAAATGGATCGAGGACCCCAGCGTAAGAACACTGAATCTGATAGTGGGGAATAGTTTTGAACTCATTGACATAGAAGACTTTCTGAACAGAGCACTGTTAGTGCAGGTACTAAGACCAGCAATTAGCAAATGGGTCCTCATTAAACTGAAAAGCCTCTGTGTGACAAAGGGCACCATTATTAGGATGAAGTGGCAGCCTTCAGATTGGGAAAAGATCGTTACCAATTACTCATTCAATAGATGGTTAATATCTAAAATATATAAAAAAACTAGAATAGCTGAACATCAGGAAGACAAATAACCCCAATTAAAAAAATGGGGAAAAGAACTAAACAGAATTGTCAAAAGATCATACACAAACAAATGTTCAACAACCTTAGCCATGAGAGAAATGCAAGTTCAAAGCACTGTGAGATTTCATCTTATCCCAGTCAGAATGACCAAGTTCAATAAAACCAATGACAACTCAAACTTTTACAGACTTTATGGAAATCAGTGTGTTGGTCCATCAGGAAGCTAGGCACTGATCTACTTCAAGATCTAGCTAGACCACTGTAAGTATCATATATATATCCAAAGACACTAATGCCCTTCTACAAAAATACCCTGCTCATCCATGTTCATTGTTGCTCTCTTCCTAATAGCCAGAAATAGGAGACAATCTGGATGGCTATTAACTAGTGAATGGAACTGAGATATATTTATACTGGGACTATGCAGTTGCTAAGAAAGATGAAATCATCAGGTTTGTAGGTAAAGGATGGAGCCAGAAATGATTGTCCTCATTAAGGTAACCTAAACCCCAAAGAAAAAATAGTTCATACTTTCTATCTTCATATATATGTTTTAATCAGAATAGCTACACAAGGTAGGTAACTAGTAACTAACCAGCAGGAGAAGTGGATCTTCCAAGGAAGGGAAGGACATAGTGTTTTAAAGAGGTAAGGAAGAAACAGAATAGGAGGATTAAATGGGCAAGAGGATGGGAAGAGCAAGGTAAACGAAGGAATATATAAAAGGACAACTAACACTAGCCACCTTTTAAAAAACCATACAGAATCCTACTTCTGTAGAAGCTTCCTAAAATATATAGATATATGGAAGGAACTTAAACGGAGTTACATATAAAAATTAAAAAATAAAAATAAATGGAGTCATATATAATAGAAAAGAAAATTCCCCAACTAGATATCTTGCATTTCTAGCACCAGGACTAGGTTAAATCTTGTTAAGTCATTGTCCAAAGGAGTCCTATAGTTCCGCCTCAAAACACTGCCATGACTACTGGTTAACTTCCATAACCTGAGAGTAAGATCCTATTGCTGAAGACCCACTTAATTATGCCACTAAACATGGAGAAACAGAACTGTTGTCAATCCAGAAGCTTACTTCTACTGACTAGTGTTCAAAGTATTTTGCATACTACCAGAGGCGAAAAACAATCATCAATATTATGCAGCTACAAAACCTTTGACCTACAACAGAGACGGGCTTGTAAAAGATGCTGGTGGTACAAATGTTATGGAAGTAGCCAACAACTTAAGGGAAAATCTACCCTTATTATTCTGCTGCAAGGACACAGCAAGAAGGTGACTCCTGATAAGTTATTGTTATACTATAGCACAGTGCATCCCTCAACCCTCATTAGAGAAGTTTCTTCTTACAGCAGATGGTAGTTAACACAGAGGCTACAGAGACCCCTCTTGCATTAGCTCCAAGAGTTGACTTTTACAAATTAACCTCTGTTTTATGTGTTTATGGTCCTCAGGGACAGTGAGAACAATCCTGGGAAGAAGTCGATTAATTTCTCAAGAATTTATTGTCCATCTTGGTGTAATAGGTGGTGACAGTAAGGAAGGAAGAAATAAAAATTATGGCACATGTGACAAATGAGATGCAAATTGATGTTAGGGATAGACTTGCTCAACTGTTGTTTCCTTACAGTAAGGACAAGGCTGCACCAATGGAAATGATAGGGGCTTTTGGAAGCACTGGAAAACAGGTGTTCTGGCAAACAGTGGATCAGAGACACAATTAATGGTACAAATGTATGGTGTTGACATAGAAGGTTTGGTGGTTTAGTGGATACAGGGGCTGATGTTAGTATACTTTTCCAAAAGTCTTGGAATCCAGATTGGACACTTCAGAAGGTTTTTGCATGGATAACACAAAGTGTCTGATGGATTACCTATGTGGGACCAGAAGGGCAAATAGGAAAGTTGAGACCTTATATGGCTGACATACCCATAAACTTATGGGGAAGGGATCTTTTACAAAAATGAGGTAATCAAATCAATATTCCTTCAATTCCAGGGAAAGCAAATGATGAAATGGGGAATAATATGGTCAATGCTCCTGGGGAAGTATTAATACAGGTGATCAAGAACTACCACAAGCAGTGCCCATTATCCAAATGCAGGACATCGCAGGGACTGAGCTTCCAAATGTATAAAAGGGGCTACTGCTGACATACCAAGAGCTTTTATATGCAGAAAGAGTTGCTTTACATATGGAGACTGCTGAATTTGCATCTGATAACTCAGAATTAACTTTATTATTTTACAATTGCAATAAGCCATCAGAAGTAGAGATTATCCATTATATATTACTCATATTCAGTCTCATACAGGCTTGCTGGGTCCATTACCTCAAGGAAATGAGAGGCCAATTACTATTAGAAAATGTGTTACAAGCCTCAGAACTTCATGAGAAACATCATGTTAAAGGGAAAGGTTTAAAGAAAAAAAATTCCATCACTTTGCAACAAGCCAAAGAAATAAAAAAGAAGAAGACCTATGTGTTCTCTATACAACCAAAGCTCCATGACCTGGTAGTAATAACCCTAGAGTTACCAAAAGAAATGACATCTGGCAGATCAATGTTTTCCATCTTGCAGAATTTGGAAAGCAAGGTATATACACCATTTAATTGACATGGACTCAGGGTTTCAATGGGCAACTGCTTTAAGTTTCAAAAAAGCTGAATAATTACACATAATTATACATTTATTGGAAATAATGACAATTATGGGTATTCCTGCCACTTATGTCTCCAATAAAATGAAGTAATTCTTTGCACATTACAATATAAAGCATGTTACTGGTATGCTACACAATCCCACAAAACAAACAGTTATAGAAAGAGCCAATTGTACCTTGAAAGTGATACTTATTAAACAAAAAGAAGAGTAAACACTCCAGGGACAGATTAATACTTTGTTAACTCTCAATATTCTTAATGTTGGTGAAAAAGGAATAACAGCAGCTGAGAGACACTGGGTTCTCGAAAAAGCTGAGGAACTAAGCCAACCAATGTTGTACCATAAGGCTGTGTTGACATTAGAATGGAAACCTGCACACTTTTAGGATGGGAACGTGGTTATGCTTATGTATCTACAGGGAATAAAGAAAAATATGATCACCAACAAAACTTATAAAGATTAGATCCAACCAGGGAAAACCTCTTATCAGCTGGGCAGCGAATGTTTTCACAAAGCAAACAGTCTAGGTGATTCACTCTCACAGATATGTCCCAGTTCCTGATTTTCCAAAAATATGCATGCAATTCAACATCAAAAGGGCTAGCCCAAATGATTGATCGCACAGAGATTGGACAGACAACCCTGAGACTAGATAATGCAAAAACTGGGCAAAAAATGCTACAGCTAGCTTTTTTAAAACTGACCATTTTCCCTCTTGGGCCCCCAAAACAGGAATTCTTCAACTCAATTCAGCAGGAAGCAAATATAAGAAGATCATCTCAATCTCTTAAGTTGGGGTGGGTGGTTTTAGTTACTTGATATCTTATGGTTGTTATCATCTGAAGTGCTAGATTGTTTTGCTTAATTATTGTATACTGACAGAAATTTAAGGGGTTTTTGTTAGACTATTGTTTGACTATATTATATATACACTGCTTGTTTAAAGTGTGATGTAAAGTACTAGTTTTATGGTTCTTATAATTGTTTCTATTTGTGTGTAAATTGATGTTAGAGAAAAAGATTTTTTAAACAGGAAGGGGGATATAAAGTAGAAATTCCTGCTTTCTTTGGAGTCTAAATTGTGATATGTGATGTTTTTCTGGAAACTGCCTTATGAGATGTTTTTGCTAAGGCAGACACATGGGAGAATGTTGTGCTAAGAACAAATGTTTCTCTGGAAGCAGTCTGGAAAAAGGGCATGTGATGTTTTGCTAGAGTGGACCCGTGACAGAACATATGATGTTTAAAAGGATATAAATGTAGCCCAACAGACAGTAGCTAGTGCTGGATGGTATTGGCATGCCTTACCAGTCTTTGCTGGCCATCGTTAGGGTTTGTTGATGCTAGTCGTCACCTTATCATTCTTTGTTGGTCATCGTTTGTCATGGCTTTATAGACAGAAACGCACCAAGAAACTTCTGGTGGTGTTCTGGCGGCTTCCTGCCACTTCCTTTTGCAGAGCCTTGCAGTTTCTTCTGGGTTGACCTGCCATTGCTGATTTGTGACTGATTTGGGAGTGGATTAAGCTGCCACTGCTGATCCCTGTGAACTGAGCTGCTGATATCCTGATAATACAGATTGGATTTGCACTAAAGAAGTATTTCTAAACAGGGACACATCCTCCTTTGCTGTCTTACCCTTTTCTTTCCACTACTGGTGTTGGGTGGTGAGACAGAAAGAGTGTTAAAGCATTTAAGAACACTTATTAAAAGTAGGTTTTGGCTGGGCAGTAGTGGTGCATGTCTTTAATCCCAGACCTTGCGAGGCAGAGGCAGGCAGATTTCTGAGTTTGAGGCCAGCCTGGTCTACAGAGTGAGTTCCAGGTCAGCCAGAGCTATACAGAGAAACTCTGTCTTGAAAAACAACAACAAAAAGTAGGTTTTGAGCAATCTAAGCCTACAGTCTACCCACAGCAAGAAGGTGACTCCTAATGACTTATTGTCCTACTATAGATCAACCCTCATTAGAGAAGTTTCTTCTTACAGTGCATGGTAATTAACACAGAGGCTGCAACTGGACAATGTCAAGAAAGTGTTTGGAATGCTCAGTGTTAAATGTGTCTTTATCAAACCCCTCTCCCAGAAGACTCAGGCGTGTGTGCAAAAGAAAAGGAGCAAAGCTTTAAAAGACAGGGGTAGTAGATAACCTGAAGGAAACAGTGTCTTCCAGACTTAACAGGGCTGATACACAGAGCCTATATCTGGACACAAAAATCAGTGCAGGTTCAAACTAGACCAATTCCCAGCATGGGAGATGGGAAAGTGAACACAAAGTCCCATCCCTAACCAAGAAGCTATTTGCAATTGATACCTTCTGGGAATGGGAAAAAATCAGCCTTCTCCAGTAGACTGTCTCTAGGTGTATCCCCCGCATTCCAGGACAGGCCTTTCCCCTAGAAGAACTGTCCAACAAAAGACAGATTTGATAACAATATTTTTGCATGCTTATTTGTTTTGTTGTCTTATTCGCTATTTGTTTGTCTGTTTCGACCTTTCAAATTTTTTTCTTTGAGAGATGGAGAGGGGAAAAACCATAAAGTTGGGCGAGTAGGAAGGTGGGGAATGTCGGTCCGTTCTCTGCCTTGTTGCTGGGGTGTGTGAGTGCCCTGCACGAAGACAAAATGAAATGCAGAGGCATTAGGCTACTAACAGGTGAGAAACGAGACAGACTGAGGTTGAGGAGGCAGGGGTTCCCCAAACTCTCCAGTGTTCAGTCGCCACTGGAAACTGAATGGAATCAGGAATGAGGCTTCATGGGACAGTGGTGAGACGAAGGCCTGGGGAAAGGGGGAACTCTGGCTTAGTTCAGAGGTAAGTCTCTGTGTCTGGAGGGCAGGGGGCCCTTCTGCCTTCTGCCGGGGACTTAGTCGGTATGGCTCTATATGACAAAGGCTTCCCTTTATCACAGTGGTTCTTGATGAGAAATAGTCTTTGCATGTCCAAGCTGTTTATTTATTGTTCATCATGGAAGATGGGGGCATACCATTTACTTAGGGTGGACCAGAGATTAAATAACTTTGGCAGGAAGGAATGTCTTAGAAGAGAAGCTTATTGGCTAAGCCCTCAGGGCCCATAGAGATACCTCATTAGTACAGAGAACTCTGTGCTATGTGACTAGCTGTCCGGAGTGTTGTGATCACATTCTCCAAGACAGGGACCAGGGAGGGAGTAGATGAAACTCCTGCTGTTCTCAGGTATTAGAATTTACTGGAATTTCTAGTTTTTGCCTGGTGACACCATTCCACTTGCCCCACAAATAAGGGACTGTGAGGAACTGAGGGAGGAGAAGGAATATAGTCACAATATATTTTATGTAAAATTTTATTAAAGTAGAAAGTGAAAAATGAAAGAAAAGAACTCAGAGAGTGAAAGCTATAACTCACTAGCAAACTAAAAAGCTTGCTATGTAAACATGAGAAACTAAATTCAGATCCCCAGCAACCACACAAATGGTTGACATAGTGGCATAAGGTGGGTAGAACAGGTGGGTCCCAATGGACTCAGCATGTGTGTTGACACATGCGTACTCAGTGCCATTACACATAAACATGATCTATATGCAGTTGTTTATATCACATCATTTTGTAAACACACATCCCATTGAATAATACTACGTTCTCTACTTTTTGTCTACAAACTGATTAGAGACCAATCCACCTGAATTGAGCATGGTTATACAAGCCTGAAATCTCAGCACTTAGGAGGCTGAAGCAGGAGCATCACTGAGTTTGAGGCCATCTTGGACTATAACATTATTCTATTTTTTCATAAAACAAAGTAAGGGAGGAATAAAAATAGCAAGTGAAATGGGGTAAAGGGCAGGGAGGAAATATACCTGTGTTGATTATATTTTCTTCAACTGGATACAAACCTAGACTTATCTAGAAAGAGAAATCACAGGTAAAAAAATGCCTCTATTAGACTGCTTATAGGCAAATCTGTAGTGTATTTTCTTAATGAATGATTGATGTAGGAGGGTCTAACCCACTATACCACCCTTGGGTAGTCTACAGTATATTTTCTTAGTTAATGATTAATATGGATTGCCTAGCCCACTATACTACCACCCTTGGGCAGGTGGTCATGGGTGTCTGAGAAAGCAAACTGAGAAAACCAGGAGAAGCAAGCTAGTTAGCAACATTTCCCAATGGCTTCCAGCTCAGCTTCTTCCTTGAGATTCCTGCCTTCAACTCTTGTCCTGACTTCCTTTGATGATACACTATGATGTGGACATGTAAACAAAATAAGCTAATTGCACTCCAGGTTGCTTTTAGTTAGACTGTTTGACCACAACAATAAAACAATAAAACAATAAAAGTCAATCCCTTTATGCTAACTACTCAGATCTATGCCAAGACAATAAGCTTCAAGAAGTATGAAAAAGGATGTGGTGAAAGTATAGAATTTTCTCAGATATTTCGGCCAATAATGGCAGAGGCCTATCAATAATATTATTTCTTAAAGAAAACAAATACAATAAACTTAAAGAAACAAACATTTGCATTCCAGACACAAATAAGAGCAAATGAAGACCTATTTGGTTTAGCAAGAATTCATCAACCAATTATTTCTGATGAAAACAGTGGAAAGTGAACTCTAACCAAATGACCATTACCTTGGGATAAAGATCTCATGACAAGAGAAGGTAAGAAAATAAACTTGGACAGTCTATACCTCTTAGGGGTTGGGGAGCATTATCATTCCAGGTGGTGTAACTTCATTTGGCCCTGGTGCCAGGTATGAACAACCTCTATTTGAGTCGTGGTCAAAGGAGTCGAAGAGATTCCCAAACAATATCAACTACTGCTGTAGCCCGTGGCTGCCTCTCAGACCTTAAAGATAAGACTCTACTGCTAAACACACTAGGCTTTGGACAGGCAGGCCAGTTGGAAGAATACAGATGGAACTGACTTGAAAGCACCTTCTGTTCAGCTAGCTCTCAAAGCACCTTTGCACGCTTCCAAAGGATCATGGCGGTTCAAAGTCCTACAGCACATAAAACCTATGACCAGCAGGCCTGGTACTATAAGCCTATTAACCTATTCATTAAGCATATTAACTCATGCCTGGTACTGTAAACCTCACTAACTAACTGTGGCTAGTAATGTCATGGATCCTAGAGGAGAACCTACTAGGGCCACACTCTTAAGTCAGTATAATTCAAAACTTCATTCTAAATACCTCTCCTTATGCTCACAGAGAAGCATAGCTCTCAAACCTCAACAAAACATTTTTTTTTTTTTTTTGCAGCAGCAGCAGATGGAAATTATCACAGAAACATATAACTGGTCAAAATGCAGAGAACTGACTATGGTGTGCCCATTCTCAATTGATAAAGATCTACAATATAACCCCGACATTTAAGGTGCAGGGAACATTGCAGGGAAGTAGGGGAAAGGTATTTAAGTACTATGATGTCTGCTGCAAAATAGTGTCTCATATATATATGATGGAGAGTTGTTCCCATGAAATCTCAACCCTAGGTCCCCTAAACAAGACCTACACAAAGATAACATGAACGCAGACTGGGGAAATCTCGCCAGGCCCGGCTTCTAGAGACGAACCATGGGCAATTAATGGCCGTTAAGAGGAAGAATCAGTCGGTCCTCCTCAGGAATAAGCCCTGCGATGGATGATTTCAACCTAAGTGGCCAGCCTTAAACGTACACATATGAGCAGCACTAAATGGTCTCAGTGGTGGACATGCACATAAAAAGAGGTCATGAAGTTGAGAAGGGGAGCTGAAGGGTTGGAGGACTAAAAATGATATAAATACACATGTGTAAGTATTCAAGTATGAAATTCTCAAGCAAAATAAGTATTTTTAAAAGGAAAATAAATCTGGTAGACAATGAATCTTAAAAGCTAATGTGATAATTAAATAAGGATTAATGATATGAAAGGGATACTAAAGGAATAGTTTAGGGCTTGATGTTTTTGAACACTACTGGTAACACAAGTTAACTGTAAAAACTGAGGGACTGCAAAGGAGAAAGCACACAGGACCCTTCATAAGCTGGCCCATGTTCACTCCCCTCACTTCCAATCTCCTTCCGTCTGTTCCTCTAAAGCATCAGATTTGTTTCTACCTCAGAGCCTTTGTACATGCTCTTTCCCAAGACCCACGTACATCAACTCCATGACCAACCTTCGTGTCTCAGTCTACGTACCACATGCTTACAGAAACATCTCAAAATATCCCATTCAAGAATGCTTCTTCCAAATATTTTATTTCTTCTTAGAAATGATCAATGCTTAAAACACCGTCGTTCTGCCTTCCGTCTGAAACTGCATTCTCTACCCCTGACATCTTAATCTGGCTAGAGTCTGCACTGCAGTGCTGGCTTTACTCTTGGTTTGATTAGGGATTATACTGTCAGATGCTATTTACAGAAGACTCCTACCCTGCTACATGCTGCATGTCCTCCTGTGACAGCTAGTCTTGGCTTGCAACTCAACTACGCATGGAATTAACTAAAACCGATAGGCTGGATATACTTGTGAGGAATTTTCATTGATTAAATCAGCTGAAGTGGGAAGACTCACCATCTTTCTGGATCCTTAGAGGCAGGAAGGTTCACTTTAAGTCTGGGCTACTCCTTCTGATAGCAAACAATATAAATGGCAGAGAAGAAGGAGCTCTTTCTCTTTGCTTGCTTGCTCTCACTCTAGCAGCCAATTTCTGGCATGTGCTTAAGACCAGCTGCGATCTCCAGTCCTGTGGACTCAACTGCAGAGAAGATATCCCCTCTCTGAATAGTCAGACCATAGCCTCTGGGCCACTCTAATAAATCCTAGACATATAGCCTATCATCCTATCAGTGCTGTTTCTCTAGAGAACCCTGACTAGTACTAATACAACTCCTAAGACCTTCCTCTGAAATCTCGGGAGATGTTTCTGTGACCCTTCTAACTCCTGCATCCTGTGTCCTTAAAAAAATAAAATAAAATCAGCATCACATGGCTGCAAAGGTTTGCTACTACCAGCACAAGCTGTCCCTGGGACTCCACAGCCATAGCAGCTTCTTAATGCCTTGCCAGCAGGATTTTGGGGAGTGAACAAGGCCCCTAGGGCCCTTAAAAAGCCCTGGGAAGCCTTTGAGATAAACTTCATTTGCTGTGTTGTTGATTTCTTAACAGTCTTTCTGGGCTGCTGGCTTTTTAATCAGTGCTAACCTTTCCAGTAACCATGTCATTCTAAACCAAAAAAATTCAATATTCTGCTTTTCTTGCCAAACTGCAAGTTTTATGATTTTTCTCTCATTTTGTTACCAATTCTCACTGTAAATAGAGCTAAAAGTTTCCAGTAATACTCAGGTCATTGCCTGAAATCTGTGTTTCCTTCAATGTTTCTCTACCACTACTGAACTCCCCACAGAATGTCAGGGCATGGGAATAATGAAACCAAAGTCTTTGCCAGGTTGTTGCCCAGGTGGTATTATGTTCAACCGCCAATAAGGAATTCCATTTGAAACTACATGATCATCATCTCTACTATGTACTATGTATTTTGGGCTTTTTGCAAAGCCTTTATTTCAAATTACAAGTATATGTGTGTCTGTGGATGGGCATATGAGGTGAGTATAGGTGTCTGAGGCCAGAGGAAAGTAATGGGTCCTTGGAACAGTTGTAAGCATTATGTGAGTATTGGAAACTCAGGTCCTCTGCAAGAGCAGTAAGTACTCTTAACTGCCAAGCTACATCTCCAGCCTGACTGTCCATATTTCTATCACCATCTGGTTTTCACTCCTTAAAGTCCACTTACAAGAGTCTACACTTTGTCTAGCACAATCCTCCAAAGAACCAGTTCTAAAACTTGTCACTGTCACCTGGTGACAGTGATTATCCCATCTCTTATCACCAACTTTCTGGGATAGGGGATTGTCTATGACCATAATAACATGCTTAAGCCAATCAACTTCAAAAAGACAAACATTTACTTTAACTCATTACTGGAGGTTTTTAATCATGATCAGCTGGCACCATGCTTTGGGACCTGCAGTGAGCTGTATATCCTGGTGCATGTGGCCAAGAAAAATTGTGTCTTGATAACTAGGAAGCAAAGAGAGAGGAAGGGATGTGGCCCAGTAGCCTCTTATAGGTTGTACCTAATGTCTAATGACTGAAAGACCCTCCTACTAGTGAACAAGCTTTTGACAAAGGGGACAAATGAGATCTTAACTATGTCACCCATCTAGTGAATACTTGGATATAAAAGTTTTATACTTCTAGATTTTTCATCTGGTTCTTCCAAACTTTCCATTTAGCATACAAACTCCGAACTTTTTTTTTTTTTTTTAATGATGCAGGATTTGCTTTAAAACCATTTTGTCAAATAGTTCTTCTTAGAGGTTCTCATTTTGCTCATCTGCTTCTATTGCACTTTCTTTCTTTTGATGATAGCTCTTATTTTCCCTCAATCTCGTCCTTTAAGGCTTTTATTTGATTTGCATAAAAGAACCACAGTTGCCGAAGAAGGTTGTACTTCCTGTGTTCCTGTCAAACCGGAACCAGTAGTAACCTGTGCTGTAGCTTGATGATGGACTTAATCCTCTTCCTCTAGTAAGTCTGAAAGCTCTTCAACTTTCTTCAGCACTGTTCAGTCAGCAAAAGTCCCGTGTGTAAGTAAATGAACTCTGTATGAGGATCACATACCTCAACCTGACAGTTTAGTCCATAAGTGGCTATGTGGCTGACGGCTTTCCCAGCGCTATACACGACACTCTATGGCAGATAGCTCTGTTATGCACCTGCACACTCAATCTCAGTTAATCCTGCCAGCAGCAGAGCATGTGGTCATCAGTTACTTCTTGTGCAGGAAGGGATACTCTTTCTCTTGAGCTTAGTTCATGTAAGTTTTTCCATGACACAATTCTTCAATAAATTTAAAGAAAAAATACAAGTTTTTTTTTTAAATTGTAGTTTTTGGTTTTTTGGTTTTTTTTCTCTTTATGGCTACAGAAAAATGGTCTATTCTCCATACGTCATTCTCTGGCCGAAGGTTCCACTCCTTTCCCTCCTTACCCTCTACCGATGAGCTTCTAACTCAAATACCATGCTCTCTGAAAATCTCACTAAGCACGCTCTAGGTGCAGTGGTTTCATATTACTGTCATTACTTACTGACTTACCCATTTCTTACTAGTCCTTGAATTCCTAAATGGCAATGTAAAGACATTTACTGTAACTACGAACAAAAGAGAAGAAAAAAGGGAGGCAAAAATCAATACCTCAGATACATGTTTATGAAAACAAGATATTATTTGTTGACTTTTAGATACATACTATGCTCTAAATACATTATACCTAACCCATACATTCATAAATTCTTTCCATCTTAAAAGAGCCCAAATAAGCTAAAAATCACAAGTAAGATTTTAATAACTTTAAAGTAATATTTTAATAAAACTTGCAGATAAAAAGAACTTTTTAAATTTCAAATGAAGTATGTATCCATAAAAACCAAGTAATACCAGCTAAGATGGAGGAGGCCCCAGTGCACTATCATATTTTACAAGAGAAGTGCTCAGCTCTCTAACTTTAGCACATTCTTCAAACACCACAATTAAAATGCAGGCCTGCAATATGCTGTTATATTTTTACATGACCCTATATTATGCCACTTACGAAGGTAGCTATTTATACTTCTAATGTAAAAGTATGGGTGCTGAATTGTCACAAAGTGTTCTAAACTAATGAACAAAGTCCACTATTCTGTTACAAAACATAACACTGCAGTCCATGCACAATCCCACAGAGCAGTAAGCTGTAGCAAGGGTTTCTCACATGGCACAAGAAAAGAATACTCCTTTCAAAAGGATTTGTTCTGGAGAATAAATCAACCTAGAAGAATAAAACTAGGGGATATAAAACTATATGATTACTATAAATAGCTCAGTCACCATTAAGACTTGAGAGCTGGAGAGTTATTCTAGTTCCTTAAAGGAAAGCAGGAGTAGAGGCTGGAGAGCTCAGCGGTTAAGACTGAAAAATGACTTTTTCCTGCATTCCTTCACTTCCTTTGTACAATTCTTTGAAAATCAGCCAATTGCTAAGGATTGTAGGTAGCCCTAGTCAATGGAGAGAAGATAGAGACACCACCTGCCTTACAATAAAAATTATGTGCACTTCCTCCCAGTGTGCTTGTCTTCACAGTGCACTTCCTCCCA
>JADRCD010230120.1:20176-41731 GCA_019843815.1 Montemys delectorum
GTGCACTTCCTCCCAGAGTGCTTGTCTTCACAGTGCACTTCCTCCCAGAGTGCTTGTCTTCACAGTGTACTTCCTCCCAGCGTGCTTGCTCTACTTATGTGTTTATTACATCCTCTTGATTAAGAGTACAGTTCTGCTTTGCAGATGGGGAAAGGAAAAGACTGTACTGGTTTTGCAGAGGACGAGACTTCAGTTCCCAGCACCCACAACAGGTGACTCACAATTGCCTGTAAGAGACACCATCTCCTGGCCTCTGTAAGAATACATACAAAAGTGGCAGACATATATAAGTACAGACAGACAGACAAACACACACATAAACACACACACTCACATACATAAATTAAAAATAAATATTTTTTAAAAGGCCTCTCAGGTACGTTTGAGAGTGTGATGAAGAGAAGGGAAGAACAACTAAAATAACATTTTATTAAAATCATAAATAACTTTAAATGGCCAGAACAATCTATAAAACAAACATGTATCTATACCCAAAAAGCAGAAAAGAAATTTTCAGTAAATCACTTTTAAATATGTACAACTTTTCCAGTGTCTAATTGAGAGGTTGTCACTGCACCTACAGTTATGCCATCTGTCCAGATGATATGAAGAGTAAATTTAAATGCTAAGGACGTTCATATCACAGCAGAGATTAATCTACAAGAACCTTAAATGCACAGGTATAAATTAGGATGATTGAACTGTAGTTTTATCTTACATAGAAAACATTTAAATGGAAGCTAATGACAGCTGGTGAAATGTGAGTCTGCAATTCAGTCACTCAGAAACCATCAACACAAAACAAGAACACTTTTAGTATGCACAGAGTTGTATAATTTGCCTCTCTAGAACAATCTGAAACTAAGACTCTGGGTTTTTTGTTGCTGTTACCTAAGCAATCAAATATAGTTAGGTGGAAAAAGTGAGTTACAAAAAGGCATACTGGTTTTGTAACTATTGACCTTTCAAGTGTGTTGTGTCCTGAGTTATGAAAGAAGCTAATGAAAATAAGATGCATTTACTGACTACAAAACTTCCTTAACATGCACACCTAATTTTACTTACAGAAGGGGGAAGACTGACGTCAGTAGAAAAAGAGAAATCAGCCAGTAAAAGGGCAAAGATCAGATGGAGTCCTTCTGTAAGGATTGTTATTTCATAGTTCCCATGGAGATGAATACAGAAAAGCATGAGAAGTATGAGTGATACAGAGCCACTGGCCACCCACATCAGGCTGGCAAACACGGGGATAAAAATACTTTTAAGTTTTATAAGGTGACTGGGCTACTTCAAAGCACTCTACTAGGGGGCACTCAATGCCTCTGATGCTTTCCTAACTTGAACTTGTAAGACCCAGAGGCCATCTCAACAGGGAACACACTTAAATAAAAAATAAAATAAAGACTTCCTCTCTGTTCAACACAACATATATTGAATGGATAATGTGTATTACTTTAACTGAACTATATAATATTTACTACATATTTAATTAAGTAGTGATTACAGATGAGCTCACTTTTATTGACTTATGAATACATCAGATATAAATGAGTATGTTTTCTTAAGAGTTCCTACTAATTCTTTTTCATCTGTAAATAAATAGAAATTCCTAATGAGCAAAAGTAATCCCTAATGATCTAACGATGCTAACAATCTCCAAAATTATAGGCAGAGTGAGAGGATTTATCAGAATTAAGAAAATAAATTTCATAAAGACCAAAGTCATTTTGAAAAGTAAATACAGTATTTTAACATTAAAATGGGAGCAATGAAACCACAAACTGTGTATTATGTTAATCAACTATAACAAGGAGCATAAGAATTTAACATTCTAGATGTTAGAGGGCAGATTTTGAAGAGTAGCCACCTTTCATTGGCACCACTATAACCACGCACTGCTGGGAAAATGATGAGGGGATATTGTGAACTTAGATTAAAGAGTCTGTTTCTATCTTAGAATTAAGTTTCTAGAAGAACTTAAAAATATACAAAATAAAATTACAAAGTTGTGTATAAAACAATAAAAACTGATAAATAGTTGATATATTTATGTATCTCAGAATAAGAGAGTGGAGAAGTGGAGAAGGGGTCAGGTAAGACTTCAGCAGTGACTTGGTAAACTGTAGGAGCTGCGCAATGATTACACCTGTTCACCTATGACATTACGCCTCTGTATGAACCTTTTCCATCAACAAATACTTTTAAACCATCTCAGGGCTACAGTTTAGAACAATTCAATGACATTTTAGGTGCTTCCATAAAACACTCTCCCACATATGTGACAAGGATACTAGTGGCCCAACAACATGAAACCCCTTGCTGCTACAGGTACTCACCTTGAGTCGCTCTGTCTCACTCAGTGTTCCTCTGGAGCATGACTGCACTGACGAGGCTCACAGAGGGCAGCTTCCTTGACAGATAACCAGCCTTTACCAGCCTTTAGCAGGACTAAACCCAAAATACTATTTAAATTCAAGGCAAAACTCTTTTTTTTTTTTTTTTTTTTTTTTTTTTTTTTTGGTGTTTTGAGACAGGGTTTCTCTGTGTAGCCTTGGCTGTCCTGGAACTCAGTCTGTAGATCAGGCTGGCCTGGAACTCAGAAATCCGCCTGCCTCTGCCTCCGAAGTGCTGGGATTAAAGGCGTGTGCCACCACCACCTGGCTTTTTTATTTTTTGCAACACTCTTTTTTTATAAAGGATGGTGACAACAACAATTTTACACACACACACACACACACACACACACACACACACACAGAGTACACTTACCTTGACCGAGATGTGAAGGCTTCTGAGAAAGTATGTGGCCACTGCCATCTAAAACATACTGAGTGCTAAAGTCATCAGCAGCTGTCCTTGTTGTGACTACCACCTGGAAACAACACACCAAACCAGACATTGTATGGTGGTCTAACAGAATTTTCCCTCCCACCCTCCTCCATCTTTTCCCCCTTTGAACTGGGATTGCACTATGTACTTTAGACTAGTCTCAAACTCATGATCTTCCTGCCTCCTTCTGAATCCTGGATCAAAGGAATGTATCACTACAACATTTATCTATGGCAACCAAGATAACTGTCACAAAGCCAGTATGGTAAGCCATGCCTACAACTCTAGCACTTGGAAGTCCTAAAGCAGAGACCTGCTGTAAGTTCTAGACCAGGTTGGACCTCAGAGTAGAGTCCTTGTCTCAAGTAAGTAAGTAAGTAAGTAAGTAAATAAATAAATAAATAATCACATATTTACTTAATATTGGAAAGGATATTACTTGGTAATTCCCTTATTTTATTGTAATGAAATGGTGTGTGTGTGTGTATGTGTGTGTGTGTGTGTGTGATTATATACACACATATGTTCAGGTGTAGGCCAGTGGCTTCAGATAGATCCCCTGGAGCTGTAGTTACAGTGGGTTGTGAATCTCCATGGGAGTGCCTGAAGCTGAACTCAGGTTCCCCGGGTTGAGGCTCCAGTCCATTGCTTGATCAATTAGTCTGGACACTTCTCTGGTAGTGTTTTTTGGAGTTACACTTTGAAACAACAGAACAGCCTGTGATTTTTTTCATGTTGCAAATGAGCTGGTATTTGAGCATTTTAATTAAAACACAAATCAGTATACCTCAAATAGCCATTTGAATTATATGCTTTACAAATGTAAAAACAAATACTTTAATTATACCACACAGAATCTTTTTAAATAATTTCCACAAATTTATGTAAAAATGAATAATCAGTAATCATTTTCTTCCCCTTATATATTTTATATAAAATATTTATAGTTTATTAAAAAGCAATTATAGTTTCAACTAGTAAAATTTAAATATATATATATATATATATATACAAATATTTAAAGTTTTTTTAAAAACCAAGTTTAAAACAATGTTTAAGTATAAATTTTTCATTAATTAAAGTCAGCATTAAGCATATGATCATAGAAAAAGTACCAGTAAAGCACTAAAATATTTCCTTATGATGTCAGCTGTGGAATAGAGGTTTAAGAATCCTGCACTTTTCTGAACTGCCCATATCCTGTTTACCAAGCTGTGATACTGACAGGAGACACTGCCTCAATGGGAAAGGAAATGAAAACCAGACAGGATGCACTGGTGTAGAGTAGGGAGACTGTCAGGAAAAGAAAGGTAGACTGAAAGAGAGCAGCCCTGTGGTAAGTAGTGATCCAAAGTCAAGAATTATCTCTCTGACTATCCCTGGACTCAGCACAAGTTAGAATCTACAAAGCTCCAGCTATCCTGCTGAGACGCATCTCGGTCCAGCTAGGAGTCTATATTTGGTAGCTCTATCATCTGCCCTCATTAGACTTATGGGTGGCATATGCACTATGGAACACCTGGGCACTCTGCATGGGCACCAGTACCATCACCACCACACCTCCCCTCCATGTTTTTGTATGTGGATGTGTATGTGTGGAGAAAGAGAGAGAGAGAGAGAGAGAGAGAGAGAGAGAGAGAGAGAGAGATCTCATTAAGTTTCAGGAATTAGTAGATATTACTAGGTTTTCTGAAATGCTCTTCCAGCTTTTACTGGAGCTACTGGATCAAGCTGCTATTTGTGTGATTAATGTTCAAAAAAAAAGGTGGCAGAGGGAAAGGTCGTTACTTATGGTGAAGCTGTGTGCTTCTGTGCATTCCAACAGTTCTACTTTGCTGAAAATAATCTATTCCATAAGTTAGTAATGTAGAATTTTAATCTAGATCTTACCAGCCATACTAAGTCTAAAATATCCAATGTATTATTTGATTTGTTTATCCAAAACAAACAGAATAAGTGGTAGAGAATTTTTTCTATGTTTCACTATTCTACAATTGTACCTTTAAAAATAATTCTACATTTAAATAACTGCTTCTTCAAAATGCCAAGGTCAATTGAATTCTATTTCTATTCTCCAAAGAGCAAGCCACCTGACAAAATGTTGGTGTCACTGAGCAAAGGCAGCTCTGGGACTTGGAGTTCCAGTACTATCCCTGCCAATGTCTTCTAGAGGCTCCCAAATAAGTGATCACACTCTCTCTTCGGGAGGGTGATGATAAGATGGGGATGCTAAGGCTTTATAAGGTTACATGCGATTTTACTTTAACTATTTCAAAGCCAACTTCTATGACACTAATTTGGTCGTGCTTTAGACATTTTAGTGAACAGTAAGTACATACCAACCTAGATCAAGAAGAAAAAGTGAAAAGGAAGGAAGCACGATTTGAATGCTAAAAGTATTAACACTTATACTTAAAAAAAAGAGCATAGTTGTTTTTTGGAGGGGAACCTGGGAAAGGAAAAATTTACATGTAAATAAAGAAAATATCTAATATGTAAAAAAAAGAGCATACTATGGTTTTTAACAATAAAATTTCATTAATGTCAATTTATAGGGCACTACAAAAATGTATTCATATGGCCAGTGCTCATGGTGAGACAGTGAAGAAAATATATAATTATGTTTTACAAATTCATGAAACAGCATATTCCTCAGAGGAAGGAATTGTATCTCCAGGGTTCACTTCTTGTGGCCTCATGTCCTGGGCAGGAAACTTCTTGCATGGGCACTGGTTCAAAACAGCTATGCAGCAAGAGTTTGTGCCCTACACTAACTCATGACCAGGAGTGCCTCCTATAACACACACACACACACACACACACACACACACACACACACACCACAATCATTAGTGATTCTCACAAGGCAATGAACAGTTGTTGATGTCTAGTGACATCAAGATTTAAGATAACACCTTTTAGAATTCTTCAAGAGATCTTGAGGATTATGTTAGCTCTGTTATTAAAAGTGGGCCTAATTATTTTTTCAAAAAGTTATGTAGGAGCTGGAGAGATAGCTCAGTGATTAAGAGCACTGTCTGATCTTCCAGAGGTCCTGAGTTCAGTTCCCAGCACCCACACAGGGCTCATAACTGGGATCTGATGCCCTCCTCTGGCATTCAGATGTATATACAGATAGAGCACTTGTAAACAAAATTTCTTCAGATACATCCTGGCAATTCAAGTAAAACTTTTCTTGACACAAATTCATTTAAGGTAATGGTTATACCCTTTTCAAAGCATTTCTATTGCCTGTAATGAGCTAAACCACCATTTAGGAAGCAAGATTCAAAAATTGCCAATTGTTCAAAAATTTGCAACTCTATTCACACTAAAATTCTATTACTGTGGATGTGAATGACACAGGAAGCTCCTGATACTGAAGAAAGTTAGTTTTATTTGTTTCCCATCAGTCTAACACTGGAGACTTCCTCTTGCCCCTTTACAGGTCTCCCAGCTTCTCAGTGTACCCCTCTAAACATGGGGGCTTAAATACACTTACAGATCCTATGTTCTCTCTATAGAATGACATGTGACAAATATGACTGCTTAGAGCAATACCAACTCCACTATGACAACTCTAAAAGTACTGCATGAGTAGACTAGCAAAAATGAATGTCAGTCATGAAACAACAAATATGAGGACCACAATTGTCAATAGGAAAGAACAAGACAAAAACAATGAACTTGCACTACAGAACAAAAATGTTTTGTGAAAATTAGCAGGGATTTGCCTACAAATGGCTACAAATTTTCAGAAAAGATTCACCAACATGAGGAGTGCATGCAAATGTGAACGCCTTAGGTAGGGAATAAGCAACTGATTTCCTCGCTGCTTTAAGCATAGCAGAGTATTGACTTTTACAATGGAGTCCAAAGCAGAAAAAAAAGGCTATATAACTTTTCAATGTATCTAAAAGACATGGTATAGATAAGATGTAGGAAGCTCTTATAAGTAACAAGGTACAGTAAACCCTGGTTTTGATTAATAGTATGAATACACAAAAGAGTAACAGTAAATTCATGAACAGACAATATTACAAGTGATAAGTCTGTGGACTTAGACAATTGAAAGTGCTATAATTCTATATAAATCACAAGTGAAGAGCAGTTTGTATCAGCCCCAACCCAGGGTAATGTGGCATGCATTGTGACGACTATGATAACACTCGATTACAAGAGGGTTTCATCGCCATTATAATGAATGATCCTTATAGACGGCTTTGAAATTGGAGTAAGAAAACTTGGCATTTAACTCTGCAAGACCCCATTTGTTGGCACCAGGGCCTCCAAAACCCATGACATCACATAGGCAGGCTCACAGACTTGTTGTGCCACAATATTCCCAGAATCCATTGGGCTCACCTCCCACTTTTACCTGTGAACACCTCTCTCTCTCTCTCACTCACTCTCTCTCTCTCTTCTCTCTTCTCTTTCTGCCACCACCATGTCTCTCTCTCTTTCTCCCAATAAAACCTCTTACACATGGAACTGTTTGGGCCTAGTGTGTGCTGAGTCCACACATGAGCTGCCATTCTAACACATCACCATGTTCCTCATCAGTAATATGAAGAGATTATCTACAGAAGATCTCCAGGTAAGGTTAGGCAGGGAGCTGACTTTGAGACAGAGCTTAACCTACAGTCCCTTCCTGGGCAGGGTCTGGCATGAGTAACTATAGGAGAGGACAGAGAGGCCTCTCTGAGGCTCACTTTCCTGAGCTTGTTGTACCTTAACAACCCTTCATGAAACAGTCACTGAGTGTCAACTGCTTGTTCTCTGTGATCTGAATAAAATAGATTTCTTCAGAGGATGCGAAGGAGACTCAGCCATGAGCTATTAGGGACCAACACTCTTCGAAGCATACATCTTAAGGCAGGGAATCTGCCCAGTGCACTAAGGTCTACAATGACTACTAGAGGTTTCAGATAAAATCAAGCCTAATCAATATATTATTGTGATACTTTGATAATTCTTCAGTAATTTTGATAAGTAAACTGATTTCAATTATTTGTATTTGAGTCCTTTTGAATATCTTAAAAATAAAAGATAAAGTGATAAGTGCGGGTGTCAAGTGAACTTAAGTAATCTATAAAAAAGAAATAAGCAAGCAATATAGTGACCAACAGACAAGCAAATGGCCATCAGGAGTCAGAACCACAGAGGAAGTCACATTCATAAAGACTAAGTACTGTGCTGCCATCTAGCAGGCAAAGCTAGTACAACCGCTCAAAGGCTGGCCATATCTTCAGAAAACAAACACATCAAAATACATTAGTTCCTGACAATACTCTCACAACAGAAAGTTTAATTTCTATCTGCTAGTTTAGATAACAGCTAAACGATCACATATTTATACACTAAAATGGCTGATCAAAGTTCTAACCACAGAGGTGCGGTAAAAAGCTCAGAGGTCTCAAACTCCATACCACTTTTAAAACCTGCTTTCTGCACTACTTTCAAGGCTGTAGAAGCCATATACATTCTCCGGAAGAAAGACTGGCAATTCCCAGCTGAACCTTCCATTTACTCTTCTCTAAAATCTATGTGGAGCCTCAAGTGAATTCTAAGTAAAGGAAGTGCTGAGTGAACTAGAAGAAGGAGCACCTGGTATGCTAGGTCTGGAGGAGATGTTCAAGAGGACACTTGGCGATTTCCTCCACAAACTAGCTCTGAATATCTGCAGTCCAGGGACTGAGGCCTAGTCCTCTTTGTTTTGAGGGCAGAACTTGCCACTGAATTTCATCACCTTTGCTATGTTTTTCCAGCCTACTAAGGTCACACTTTACACATCTCCAAAGCCAGAGCGTAAGTGGATCCTTAGTCAAGTACACACACACACACACACACACACACACACACACACACACACACGCACACACGCACGCACAGAAAGGAAAAAGGACTACAGTGAATCTGGAGAATACTACACTGCTGATATCAGGTCACCAAATAGACGTTCAATGACCAGAGAGAAGGACACAGCAGTAACTCACGTTCATGCCACTTTCCTAAATGTTAGGTATAAATGTGATTACTTCTTGGCACACTTACCTAAATGGTGTATTCCAGCCTTAGCACAAGTAATATGGCCATGGGGAAATTTTCAGTCATTAAAGAGACCTTCACAGTTACTGGCACCCTTACCAGCACACCGATAACCTTCAAACAGTGACAGGGCCAACACCTACACAGTAAAAGCTTCGCATAGGAAGCTAGTCAAGTCATACAATCAAAAACAACTGAGATATATACAAACCAGAGACTAAGGTTACAAGTAGTTATAAAATCTGGCAGTATAAGACAACTGAGTGTGCCAGGAACTAAAGTGAGGGCTAAAGAAATTACAAGTATGCACCCAGCAGTCATTTGCCTAAAGTTGCAGCATCCAACTATTATCTATCCCAATCTATCCCCAGGTATCCTATGGGGCAGGGCAAGTCAATTCCAAACTAGAGAACTCAGTCCCATCACCTACATTTACCACAGTGGCATTTGCAGTGTGTTCCATAGACTCAAAAACAATTCAGTAGCATGCCTTTTAATAAAACAGTTTTCATAATCAAGCAGGTACAGGAAAATATATATACCAGAGACTACCTTTAGATTCACAATCTACTTTAGGATAAAGGCTCTAAAATGTGCTACAGTTAAACACTGACTTTTAAATACAACTTTTCCAAGCGAATGGTCTATTAAACAACCTCCTCTAATGAACAACAATATCACAAAACACACATTACTATTTTTCAAGATATTAAAGACCGAGTTATCATACGCGGTACTAAGGTCTACTCCACCAAAAACAAGGGCCTAAACCAGTTTTGAAGCACCTGTGACCAGAGCAACTCTCGTCATGGCAGCAAGCCACAAATCCAAAAGCAAAGGAACGCATAAATAAAATGTATTATATACTCTAGTATATTTCGATATGGTGCTCAGGATGCCCTCAAGCTCTGTACTGATAAGCTAGGCTCCCTGGCACTAACTACAGGCATGACAACACACCTGGTTCAGGAGGTCCTTCAAGTGCTACAACACAATGGGCACAAACCTGGAAGGCATTATATTAAGTGAAATAAGCCAGACACAAAAGCTCTAATGTCTCCACTTTTATGAGGTACTTGTAATGTCAATTTTTATTGCTAGAAAGTCGAACAGTTCCTGACAGACAGAGAAGAGGAGAAAAGAAGGCAGGCTTTATTTGGTGAGTACTGAGTTGTAACTGAGGAAGAGGAAAATAACCCAGAAACAAGTACAAATTGGTAAACACACAACAATGTAGATATACCTAACACCGCCAAATTATAGTTAAAAATGGTAAATTTCATATTCAGTGTATTTTACCATAAGTTAAAAAAATTTAAGCTACTCTGACAAACAATGAATTGATTTTCTCCTAATTTTAATATCTGGTCATTGTAAAATTAATTTTAAAAGTCAATATACATTTCCTTACCTCTGCAACATTACATATTGACCCCAAGGCTTCACCACGAAAGCCATAAGTTGTCAGATTTTCAAGGTCTTCATGACTGTTGATCTTCGACGTGTAGTACTTCACTGCCATTACAGGTACATCTACAGCCTTGATGCCCACACCATTGTCCCGAATCTCAATTTTATCAAATCCATAGTTCTCCTATTAAAAGAACATTAAACTGCAGTCACATTTAACACAAGGTGGCTATCTGACAACTTTAAGGAAAGGTGACACTACGCACACAGGAGTTTCAATTCTCTAGCTCTGCTACTCCTATGTATGTATGGTACAATAAGCAAAGTACTTGTTTTCTCTGGATCTTGACTCAACTATAGTACAAGGAGATCAGTCTATTCTCTGAGGATTCTATTAACTTTCTCACTAGCATCTGTATTTATGGTAATTTATATTTAAAATTAAATTTAAAATTCTGATATAGCTTTTATATATATCATGCCCCAAATGAACTAAAACAAAACACTACCACCAGCAAAACCCTACCTGATCTCACCAAGAATCCAGCAATTATCCTCATGTAGATCGATTTTTAAAGTCCTCCCTTCTCGCCTTTATAAAAACATATTTTAAGTGTTTACACATGATAATTCTCAAAATTGTATTATAAAGGTCATCAAACAAGAAATGGTTGAGAAAATAGATCTAACTTGGAGATCTCTTTTATTTGAAAATTAAGAAGAAAAACCCCATTCATAGCTTAATTCTATTATACTAAGCTGTTTAAGAGTAACCAAATTTCTACAATGCCCCTACTTTGCATAAATGCCATATTGTAAACTTGTTCACCAACTGTCATCAACCTTACTCCAAAAAACTCTGCAAACATCACCTCCGGTGCAACCTACAAAGGGGATAAAAATCTTCCGGGAATTACACTGACTCTGTTTTATACAATGATGTCATGCTTTAATAACCTAAAATCATGTAATACTTTGTCAGTATTTTTAAGAATAAACTATGCACATAAGACACTATGGGAAGATGCCTAAGTCTTCAGTATCTCTCACATATCTCTCAATGTAAAAATTAAGATAACATTCTGAAAAACAGTGTGTCTGCTTCATTTCATTAGACAACAACAGAATGTAAACGTAAATCTTACAACGTAAATAACTCCAGGAATCTGAGTAAAATAAAAACACAAACATTCCAATGTAACACGTGTCCAGAATCAGAATAAAACATGCCTAAGTGTATTTACTAGACCCAGTTAGGCAGTTTACTAGAAATCCTACACAGCCAATGCTGAGACTAAGTAACTAAAGTCACAACACTAACTTACTTCCGTAAGACTGTGTCCATTGCCATGTTAACACTGTTTTGGGAAACAATTTTTCTTTCAGAAACATTTAAGAACAAGACACATTTCAAGAAAATTAAACAGGAAAGAACAAAAGGCAAAGCTCCACAAGGAAGTAAGAGTGACATATAGGTCTGTCTCTCTCAGAGACTCCGATGCCATCTGACAAATATAAGGACACAATCACTTGTACTAGTTGTCACTTGTACTCTAATAAGGCTAGTTATATGAAATGCCTAAGAAAAAGAGTCACTTCAATTTTAATTCAGTAAGCTGTCTTTCACATCTCGAGCACATAGCATGTTACTTAAAGCACTGGTTCTCAACTCCTAATGCTGTAACACTTTAAAACAGCTCCTCACTGGTATCTCCCCAGCTATAAAGTTATTTTGTTAATACTTCATAACTGTAATTTTGCTACTGTTATGAATTGCAGAGCAGCAGCAACAACAGCCAGCAACTTGCTATATTATGTACACACTAAAGTTTCACTTATAATCTGAAAGTTTAGGAGTAGAGAGCATAGTAACTGTCTAATGAATCCCTCAACTTTAACCTATCGTATCCCAACCATGCTAAGAACATGCTCATAAATGAGAAACCATAAGTCAGGAACACTAGATTCCAATCACAGATTCAGTACTAGCTGATTAAGTGACTTAGGTAAGTTTTAAGAACACTGATTGTCTGTAAAATGGTAGTCAATACAATTTTTGAAGAAGTGGTTGGGATGTTATAGCCATTGGAATTTTAGCTGATTCTGTAATTGTCAATGCTTATAACACACGTTGTCTATGTATGTTTTACAAAACTGCATAAATACCTATGGTGATTTGATTAGAATGGCCTCCAGAGGCGCATATTTGGTTCCTAATTGGTGGAACTATTTTGGGAAGCACTCGGAGATATGGCCTTTTCAGGTCTGGAGCCTTTCTCTGCTTCTAACTTGTGAATCAGGATGTAGCTCTAAGCTACTTCTCTAGCACCACCCTGCCTGCCTGTCACCATTCATTCTTCCTGTCATGTTAATAGACTCACCTCTGAAACTATAAGCAAGCCCTCAACTAAATGTTTTCTAAATTGTCTAAGTCATGGTGTCTCCTCACAGCAATAGAAAAGTAACTATGACTTAAGTTGGTACCAGGGATTATGGTATTGCTGTGAAGGAACTGACCATGCAGCTTTTTGGAGAAATATCGAAAACAGTGGAATAGGAAAGCTGTTGAATGCTGCAAGCAGGGTTTAGTAGGTCACTTAGGAGAGGAAATTTCCATATAGTTTAGGATAACTCTATAGTGCAGTACTTAGTGACCACTGCCAGGTAGATCTTCAATGTAAAAGAGCAGGCAGGGCAAAGAGAAATATAAACACATTTTGAGGATCAAAAGAGCACCAGAAGATGTAATGACAAGTTGGAGCCTTGGTTTGTGCTGAAAGACATAACAGGTAGGGGCACTAAAGAGGGTGGAGTCCACAGGGCAAGACCCTACCCAGCTACTCCCGGAAGTTGTAGAAGAAAAGGCCTAGGAAGTGAAAGAAAGCTTATACAACAAAGAAAAGCATCAACAAATCAAATTTTATGCAAATATAATTCAAGGAGTAAGAGTAAAGGGACTGGACTCTTCTTCCTTGGTTAAGAAAAGCTGCCTAGACCAGATGGGTGACAGGGGAGTCTCCACATGGAGGAGGCCTGGTGAGGGCTTGAGAGGCGCTGTTTTAACAGCTTCACTTTAGTGATGCCTGGATTATGTCAGAGACTTCAAGATGTTGCAGAAGCCAGAAGCCTGCAATGTCTATTGAGGAAAGCTGCCTTCAGGAGGTGGAACCAGCTCAAAAGAGAAAAGTGTGTTGCAGACAACAAAGATGAGAGAAATGGGAGATCTGAAGAGTCATCCAAGCTCTTTGGCAGGGTTCAGACTTTGCCCTGCTCTGTTTTAGCCGTGCTTTTATCCACTATTCCTTCATTACACACCTTTTCCTCCTTTTTAGAATGGCCCTGTATATCATGAGCCACTATATGTTGGAAGCATATGATTTGATTTTGATTTTACAGGTTACATCCTGACATATAATAACTTGAAAAAGGAGGGATTTACATGCTTAGGTGCTGAGGAATATATGTGCTTGGAAAATATTTAAAGTCTTTATTTCCATAATATCATACATATGGATCTGTAAGAGTAGAAAACTTAGCATATGCAGTACGAACAAAACGGTATGAATTCATAGTGAGGTGCTGTAGGCATGTCCTGACAGCACACACAGAGCACATACTCTGCTGGTTTAAGTCATATGAATAACTAAGGACACACATTAAAAGAAAACAGACATTCAAGCAAGTGATTGGGTGTAAGATTCCTTCCTATCTAGCATGCGTATTCTTCCTTTAGTGTTACAATAATCTTAGTTTAAATTACAATTTATTCTTTAAAATGTACTCCAAAACGTCCAAAGCCTGGGAAAGAAAAGACATCAACAATTTAATAGGGCAATCTGTCAGGCCCATTTTGCTGTAGAGGCATTTGCTTCACAGGGACACTCACCAGTTTAACATCGATGCTGGTAGCTCCGGCATCCAAGGAGTTTTCCACAAGCTCTTTCACAACACTGGCCACTGAAGTGATTGTCTGAGAACTGGACAGGAGGCGAACTGTCGCTGCAGGCAACTGTTTCATCCTAGCTGCACCAGAGTAGCTAGAAAAGAATCCTAAGGAGGGAAAATAAGGATGACTAAACAAGGCTGACTCTCAGAGAGCGGACGACACTAGATAACATTTAAGAGCTCACTGGTGTCACGTACACAAGGCTGGACTTCAAACTCACAAAGTACAGATAACTAATTTCTTACTAATAACCTTAGATATATGTACCATTACCATCTCCACTTAGTGAGATTACTGGGGCATGCAAAAAGAAACTAAGTTCATTCAGTCGCTAAAACACAGGGTCAGGAAGTCCTGAGATAATGTAATTAGTAACCTCTTACAAGTGCATAGTGACCCAACAGCTCTAAAAAAAAAAAACCCAGGAGAAATAGATTTTCAGGTAAGATGGCAGACTGGTAGCTACCTCCACATGACTGGTAAAGTAGAAGAATCAGAATAAGACACAGAAGGAGCCGGAGGGAAAAAAGGAAAGAAGTGGTGGTGGTGGGTGGGGTGACAGAGGCCATTTGTTTTGAATTACAACAAAACAATAAAATAGTAAGAATAAAAATATTTAACTGAAAAAGAAGACAAAATGGACTTTATTTACAAAGAGAGAAAGTGGAGAGCTTTGGGAATTCACATATGCAATGGCAGAAAAGCTAAATTCAAGGGAAGGGACGGGCAATACTGAAAAGTGATGTGAGCCAAAGGCAGCAATACAGTCCTGCTCCCAGCAGGGGAAAGGAAGCAGAAAACCCTCCAACCTGACTCTCCCCTTGAAACAGATTAGGTCAAGGGTCAGCTACTCACCAAGATACTCAAGTATCCCCCAGATACTCAGGGAGACAGAACAAACACATCCACAAAGTCAAAGAGTTGTGAATCGGAAACAACAAGCAAAACTGACAAAGCCCTAGCCAAATTAAAACTAAGAAAAGAGTCTAATTACTAAAGGGAGAAATGGTAAAGGTCATGTGATAAGAGTTCAATGACATAATGATGATCATTTGGTTATACTTTAAAACATATAATGGTGGTTTGAATAAGAATGTCCTAACTATGGAGCAGAGACTGAAGGAATGACAATCCTGCCTGATATAGCTATCTCCTGAGAGGCTCTGACAGTACCTGACTAATACAGAAGTAGAGGCTCACAGCCATCCATTGAACTGAGTACAGGGTCCTCAAATGAAGGAGCTAGAGAAAGGACTCAAAGAGCTGAAGGGTTTGCAGCCCCTTAGGATGAACAATATGAACTAACTAGTACCCTCAGAGCTCCCAAGGACCAAACCACCAACCAAAGAGTACACATGGTGGGACTCATGGCTCCAGCTACATCTGTATAGCAGAGGATGGCCTAGTCAGACTTCAATGGGAGGAGAGGCCCTTGGTCCTGTGAAGGTTTTGTGCCTCAGTGTAGGGGAATGCCAGGGCCAGTAAGCAGGAAAGGGTGGGTGGTGAGCAGGGGGAGGGGAGAGAGAACAGGGTTTGTTCTTGTTGTTTTTCGTTTTGGAGGGGAAACTGGGAAATATGACATGTAAATAAAGAAAATATCTAATAAAAGACAAAAAAAAAAGAATGTCCCCAGTAGTCTCCTATAAGTGATTTCAAAATCTTTCTGACCCTCATCTAACTTTGATGTAAACTATGGTCTTTGTGTTTGCCTTTAAAATGCCTTACTCCTGAGTTTGAGCACCAAGAGAGTTTTCATAGGCTCATGCCCACTCTAGATCAGGCCATCAATTAAAAAAGGACTAAAAATTTAATTGGCCTAATCAGAGTGGTTAACTATTTCAGTGGATCATTTCACCAGCATATGGGTGCTGAGAACTGAACCCTGGTCCTCTAGAAGATTTCTTAACCTCTGAGCCATCTCTCCAGCCCAGGGAAAACAATCTTATGGGAAGGAGAAAGATGGTAAAATAAGAGGACAATGGAAGACATGTGTCTGAAATCAGAAGGAGGGAGGAAGAGAACAAAAAAAAAAAAACAAGCAAGACCTGAGAACAGAGATGTGTGGTCTCCCTGCCCCTGGGGATCATAGTTCAAGCTGATGTAATTTTGGGGGTGGGGGGTCAGAATATCCAGGATGGGCAAAGGTCACTGCCTCATTAGCATGGGGAAGCATTTCATGAATCTCAACTGCTGGCTGAATGGGTTCTTACTGGTAGAAAGGAAGTTGAAACTGTAATCTAACTAAGGTTGAAGGTAAAGATGTGTAACAGTTTTTGAACTCCCCAAACAAGGTCAGAAAAGGGGAAATCCTGCCAATGAAGGAAGTCCTCCGTGTTGGGCTGAACTCAGAAGGCTATCTACACAATGGCAGACTTCGACCTTAATGAGCAGGGCAACAGGGGAGGGAGAAGAACTAGAACAAAGTATAACACTTGTATGAATGAAAACGGCATAATAAAACCCATTATTTTCATGCCAACTTAACAACTAAATAAGACAGAAAGTTCACAATAGCATAAGTGCGAGAAAACTGATGTTTTTCCCCGTCAAGTGTCTGCTGGGGCTGCCAGGTCAAACTCAAGATATTCCTACCAAATTAACTACACAGTCAAACCCGAATGGAGTGAGTTCCTATTTCTCAATGAGTCTCCTGTCACACGTAGCTCCTCCCTTGTGAAATCAAGAACACTAGACACTGTGCTGAGCTCTTCATACATGAACTGCTTTTAATCTCTAAGTGTGAAATGAAACACTCTGCAAACATCTTATCACCATTTAAAATGTATACAATAAATGGAAACGTTCTCAAGATCAAGGTTGTTTATGTTGACTTTCCTCTGTCCTGTCCCATGAAAGGAGGACAAAATGCCAGGAATAAGGAACATTCTTATACATGATTTCCTGACAATATATCACAAAATATGACCAGAACCACAACTTACTCAGAGGCCACTACAACTCACACAAAACACAAAAAGAACTATGGGGATGTCTGCCCGACAACTGCTAAGCCTCAGGCTGATGTCACTTTACTCACCAGGCTCCCCTTAAGCGCTGATAAACTCATCTCATTTGTGGTCTTACAAACTTCCCTTGGCATCAACTCTACAAATATGTATAATTAGTCTTTAGAAATGTTTGTTTTAGGTTAATAAGCAGAGATAAAGACAGAATGACTGACTGATTGGGCATGAGTGCGTCTCAAAAGTTAGAGATCTTTACCTTAAATGTCCTGGTCCAAGCTCTTCATATCAGCTCACTGAGTCACTGAAGACAGGAGAATCATAGAGACAAATGAATTTTAAAGACTTCTTAAAAACCACCAGTGAGCTGTCAATAGTTTAAGAATGATAAGGATGGTTGTGATGAGTGTAATATGAGAGATATGCCTGGCTGGCAATGATCACACAATGGGTATACATAATGATTCGGTCATGTCACAGCTTCACTGGTACATCATTAATCATGCAAATGTTTTGGAGCCTTACAGTGCCTTTTTAGACCATGGAGCTCCTTTGGATTGGCTATCAAGAATCTCAAAACACTTTTAATCCAGATTAGTCAAACTCCAGACCTAAAACATGTTTCTAATCATGATGTGAAAAATCTCTGTGCAGGTAACAGAGGTCCTTCGTTTGATGATCCAATAAGGAAACAATTTTTTTGTTCAAAAAAAAAAAAAAAACAAAACAAAAACCCCCAAAATTTAAGATAAAAATTTTAGTACTTGAAAGACATACAGGATTTCTGCTGTTGGTATGTAGCGCTTGCCAGCTTCGAATTTACCAAGTAAACACCAAACTTGCAGTGATTCCTGTTTGTACTCCTGGGTGCTAGAATTACAGGTGTATGTATGGCAGGGAGGGGGCTCTACATCTGCTTTTATTTATGCCTAACTTCAGGAAATATTTTGGGAAGATTAGCTTGCTAACATGTAACTCCTTTAGAATGTTAAGAAGGGTTTTGTTGCTGTTGTTATTTGGGGGAAAGGACCAAAAAAAAAAACTGTAGAAACAAAACAAACAAGCAAAATACTCTAAGAACTTCCTTAATTCCACACCACTAACTATATATTTAAAAATGAACTGGACCTAAGGAATCTAGTTTTAAACAAAATGATAATGCAAAGCACAAAACCAGAAGTCAGTTTATGATTCTTTCTTAGGCAATACAAGACTAGCTGTCATATGAGGAGCTGGTAACTGTGACAGAAGTGAGGACAGGCACTGTAACAATTATGGTAGGATTATAGATAAGCTTCTGAGAAGAGGATAATTTCCTGGGTCCTTATAATTCACCAATGTTCATGTCAACATAAAGAAGACAAAGCTGACTGGCACAGCAGAAAAACAGATCAATGGCCAAAACCTAGGTCTTAAAGTCTTTACTGAAGGACTTAAATTCCTCTGCAAAAACAAGCCATTGCCTACAAAAATGGCAAGATGAGTCACTGGTTTGTTCCAAGGATCAAAGTAAGAAGTATATAAAAACTAGGCATGCCTAAAGGCACAGAAAAGGACAGACAAGGAGAGAGGGTTGCCATAATGAAGCCAATTACTTTGTAATATTAGCAGGAAAAAATAACTAGGCATAGAGGTACATACATAGCTAAAATCCTAGGTCTTAGAAGGCTGAGGTAGGACGGTGAAGTGTTCAAAGCAGCCTGTGCTTAATAGCAAGATTCTATTGGGGAAGAGTGAAGTATCATAAATGGTAAGGGCCTAAAAATGTAATTATTATTTTCTGGTACTGGGGACTGAACCCAGGGTTTTGCGTATGCCTCTTTTTGCCCAGGTTAGTCTTGAACTCACTTTGTAGGCCAGTCAGGACCTGATCTTGCCATTCTCCTACCTCAACCTCCATAGTCATGGAAATCATTAAGCCTGTGCCATCAGGACAGACTACAAATGAACTATATTATGTGAGATCATTAGGTAGAAGCACAGTGGGAATTTGTTTCTAATACTAACAACTACCTATTGATGATTTGATTTCTGGGTAAGAAATGATGAAGGTATAAGTACCTATCTCTCATTAATTTGTTTGGAGTTCTCTGGCCAGACGCTTTCTTAACTGAGGAGAACATTGGACAGTGAACCTCCATCGTCATAACATTCGTACAAACTAATGCTTTCACAGACAAAGGGTGCCTTCTGTACTCTAAGACTTCAGATTGGCCTCAGATATTATACAGTATAGTGGACAACAGCCACATGGAGAGGTATGAGCACTTAAAATGGAAAACAGATTTAAAACTCTGCACAAAAACTTAAAATTTGATTAACTCTCACCTTCAGTATAGCACAAGGAATATTCTGGCTTTATAAGGTGAAATAAAAATGTATAACATAATATGGTTATAACGAGATAAGTAAATGCATAAAGAGGCTTGTTACAGCAGTGTGCATATAAACCCTGAAAGAACTCAAGTGCTTTGACAAACACTCATTCATATTGCTAAATGAATAGCAACCCAGTTCCCATCTTTTCTCTCTCCTTTCCCCCTCCCCTCAACTCTCTCTTTCCCAAGACAGCAGATTCCTGCCTGTCCTGGACTCATGTAGACTAGGTTGGCCTCAAACACAGAGATCTGCCTGCCCCTGCCTCCTGAGTACTGGGATTAAAGGCGTGTGCCACTACACCTGGTCCAGCCCCCATCTTAATGACTACCCAAAGAGAATTCAGTAGGCAGGTTTGGATTCAAATCTCTCTCTCTCCAATGCCTAAGTTTGAGATACTCACTTAATCTCATCCAGACCTTTACTTTCCCCCAAGTCTTCAGAATCTCTTTGTCTCATTTCTACAGTGTTTCAAAATAGTTTTTTCAAGTTGATAATTTTACCCAATTCTTGTTATCCAAGTTTACAATGATCACAGCAATTCACAGAACCTTGCCACCATCCCTCTGTGGCCTGTGGTTCCATAAAATGATTCTCTACTGCCTTTTTCCTTCGGCAGTGTCAGATCAAAGTCTCCTCTCTCCTACCCAACTCCTGTGGCCTGAATGCCTATGCTCTCCATAGTCGTTAGTAGAACCATCTGGAATACATAAGGTCAGGAGGGTGATGTCCTCATGACAGATACAGCAGAGAGCAAGTCCTAGAGCTTCTTGATTCCTCTGCATTCTTCAAGGACACAGGAAGAGGATGCCACCTTTGAGCCAAAACATAGTCAGTCCCTCACCAGCTCCTGGACCTCAGCCTTGACAGCTCCTGGGCATGTGGTCTTTAACAGCTAGAACAAAGGCACAAGCACTTTACCCTCTCTTTGTCTATCCAGTCTCCCTCTAAGCATGCTGACCTGAAAAACAAAAACTAGCCATTTCCCTTAGCCCTCTTAAGCCAGCAATTTTCTCCTTTTCTGTGACCAAACTTGAGGATGTGTCCTTACCTAGTGTTACAAATCCCCTACCACCAAATCACTTCTAAAACAGTTGCCAAACAGAATATATTATACCCACCTTTACACAAGTCTGAGTTCAACAATGATCTTTGCAGGCACTAATCACTTTCCTTGGGAACTATGTTGATTTTTTTCTTTGTTTTGGTATTTAGAATCAAACCAAGGGTTGTTCAAGGCAAGCACTTTACTGTTGCTATGTCCCTAGGGAGGGACCATATCTAGGTCTCTAGTGAGGAACCATTCTGTTCACTTCCCAGAGAGTTGCATCCATCTGTCTCTGATGTCTTTGTGTTTTCTTACCTTTCTTCCAAGGAATATGACCATCTCCCAACATAAATCTGTATCGCCATGCGACAGGTATTTCTAACAATACCAGCCACTGCTGCCTCAGGTAAGTATGGTAAAATAGATCTTATCATCTTGCCTCCCTCATCCTTTCCACTTAGCTTTGCTGTCTCTAAGTAACATATTAGTATGGGTGGTCACCATAGTCAGTCAAGAACTCCATTTTCCTTTGTTATTAAACTCTATCGGTACCCCCACCACCGAGCTTCCTCTTAATCGATCAGTTACAAGATCAGCCACAACAGTCCTTTCTGATTTCCCACTGGAACAACCCTTCTCTCTCCCATACTCTTTAAGTACTTGGCTTGCATCATGCATAGGATGTTTGTCAAAACCTTAATCCTCAACTACATAGCTTTTTGAGTGCAAGGAATCATACAGTATATTTCTGAATGCAAAAAAAAAAACAAAAAACAAAAAGAAAGAGAGAAGGAAGGAAGGACAGGAAGAGAGAAGAAAAAAAGAAAGAAAGAAAGAAAGAGAGAGAGAGAGAAAGAGAGAGAGAGAAAGAGAGAGAGAGAGAGAGAAAGAAAGAAAGAAAGAAAGAAAGAAAGAAAGAAAGAAAGAAAGCTCAC
>JADRCD010230121.1:1355-11871 GCA_019843815.1 Montemys delectorum
AGAGAGAGAGAGAGAGAGAGAGAGAGAGAGAGAGAGAGAGAGAGAGATCCCCATGACAGGGAAGAAGACCACACCTAAAGCTAAAGGACATTTGAGAATCAGGGAAAGTGGCCATACGGGCCACTTCCCCAATTGTGTTTGGAGTAGCAGAGATGAAATAAAGATTTTAAAAGATGTTAGCTCAGAACGGGAGTGTTTGCCAGCAGCAGGAAGGATAAGAACTGCCTGGCCTTTGAGCTAGTCAAGGCACGTTAAAATTGATTGGTGTGTGTGCGTGCTAGCCCCAACATATGGGAGGCAGAGGCAGGTGGATGTCTCTGAGTTCAAGACCAGTCTGGTCTATATAGTGAGTACAGGACCTCCAAGGTACATGGTGAGCTCTGTCTCAAGGTAGCCAACAGCCTTCTGTGAAATGAGAAGGTACAGCCTAAACCCATACTCAGGCACATAGACAACACATGTTTAAAGATAAAATAAGTCTTTGGGGCTGGAGAGGGAACTCAATAGTGGCCCACGTAGAGGACAAAGGTTCAGTTCCTGGCACCCACGTGGTGGCTCACAATCATCTGTAATTCCAGTTTCGGTGGACTCAATAACTTCTTCTGACCTCCGAAGGTATGACGCAAGCACGTGGCACACAGTCAAAAAAGGTCATACACATAAACTAATTAAGAAAAAAAAATTAAGTTTTAAAAATAAGTTAAATATGGGAAAAAAAAAAAAAAAAAAAAGAAAGAAAGAAAGAAAGGAAAGAGGAAATTGCTTCACCCGGGGAAAATCCTAGAAAACTAAAGGTGGACCCATACCTCTGATACTCCTGTTTCTTTTTGCTATCACTTGATACTATATAGTTGCCATCATTGTAAAGCTCAGTAGGCCCAAACCTTCCTATTATGAAAGCTACAATGACCAGCATGCTTTGGTAGTTTGAATGAGACTGTTCCCCATAGGTGAATGTGTTGGAACACTTGGTCCCCAGTAGGTGGCGCTGTTTGAGGAGACTGTGGAACTTGTCTAAGGCGGAGCCTTGCTGGATGAAGTACACCACTGGGGGCGGCCTTTGAGGGGTTATAGCCTCCTCCCATGTCCCAGTTTTGTCCTCTCTGCTTCCGGTGTATGGTTGAAATTCAGTCAGCGTGCTCCTGCCACAGCTGCCACGTCATTCTGTCCCCACCATGATGGACTCTAGCCCTCTGGAACTGTGTGCCATAATACATTCTTTATTCCTTAAGTTGTCTTAAAGGCTAAAGGTAAGAGTGTCATGGTATTTTATCACAGCCACCGAAGACTAACCGATATAAATGGGAAACCCATTTAAAAGTTATAATGAAAAGTGAAATTGATATTTAATTTTAAGTGTACTACTGTCAATGCTGGAATATCTTGAAGGTGCTTTTGTCTAAATTTATAAAATTTGTTGACAATTTAGTCAGTTTAGGATGTTTAGATGACATTAAATCAGCTGTCTCCCCACTGATGAGCTTGGCTGTCCGTCCTTGTCTGCAATGTCATTTCTGCTCTAGTAAAAACTAAAAACATTAAAGGTTTTCAGCAGGCTTCGTGCCTCCACAGAGGATGAACTTTTAAAAGAGCTTTTTTTTTTTTTTTTTTTTTTTAACTTTACTTTCTGCCCCATTTGTGGCCACCAGGGATGACCTCACTCTCTCTTAAGATAGAAGCAAGAAAGCAGATCATGGTCACGGACCAAAAAAAAAAAAAAAAAAAAAATGACATTAACAGGCACTAAATAGCCATTACAACAAATGCTTCCTGGCCTTCCTCCTCCCCACCTCAACTGTGGGACTTGGGGTAGTCTGAGGCCAAGAGGCTTGTGTAGAAGCAGACGAGATGTTTTGATCTCTGTCGGGGCCACTCAAAATGTGGAAGGTGCCTGGAGAACCTTCCTTTAACACTGAGAAACGCTGGAAAGTTTCTAAGAAAAGCCTTCCTCTGCCAGCCCCTTCCCTTTCGGAAAGGAAAATCTCTCTCTTTATTTGGGGCTTCTGTCTCCTTTATTTCAGAACAATTAATTGACCTGACCCCGAGCTGTCTGGCATGCCCACCTGAGGGCTGGTTTAGGATCACAGGAAAAGTTGCTGTGTGTGTGAATTCAAGGCCCTCTCTTCATGATTCCTGTTACAGGAGAAATGAACAGCTTTTATCCAACGATATTGGACTTACTATTTCCCATAGCACAAGTAAAATCAATGTTGCATGGATCCCCTCTCAGCTGCTAAAGAGTGAGCAACTCTTCCGTGCTGCTGTTTCAGGCTTCTGAACTGGGTCTATTCTTTTGTTTTATGCTTTTGGTTTGTTTTGGGGTGTGTCTGTCTGTGTCTGTGTGTCTGTGTCTGTGGGTGTCTGTGCGTCTGTTCATGTGTCCGTGCGCGCAAGAGATAGAGAAAGAACACAAAGTTAGGTGACTGGGGTTGGAGGGGGAGAATCTGGGAGGAGTTCTGAGAGGGGAAAGACTATGATCTAAATAATACTGTATGGGAAAACATTTAAAAGGGGGAGGGGGAAGAGGAGGAGGGAGAGGGGGATCAGGAGGCGAGGTGGGCTGATACTGAGATGTGAAGTGAATAAACAAGATAAATTAATGAAAAAAAAGAAAAAGCGAAGTAATTCTTATAATTAAAAACACAGCCAACTATATTTAAATATTTTAGAAAGGCAATAAAGCTGTGATTGGTGTGGCATATACTTTGAATCCCAACACCCAGAAGGCAGAAGAAGGCAGATCTCTTTGAGTTTGAGGCTAGCCTGGTCTATGTAGCAAGTTCCAGGACAGCCAGGGCAACGTACAAAGACCCTGTTTCAAAAACAGCAACAACAACAACAACAGCAAAAGCCAATTTCTGAGAAGTCATCTGAGTAAAGTGCTGGAAGGTGGCTCTGTGGTTAAGTTCTTTTGCTGCTCTCGCAGAGGATCCAAGTGTCTTAACGACTCCTCTATTGCTCTGAGGAGACACCATGGCCAAGGCATTTTATAAAAGAAGTGCTGAGGGCATGCTTACAGTTTTAGAAGGTTAGTCCATGCTGGGCGGTGGTGGCACACGCCTTTAATCCCAGCCCTTGGGAGGCAGAGACAGGTGGATCTCTGAATTCGAGGCCAGCCTGGTCTACAGAGTGAGTTCCAGGGCAGCCAGGGCTACACAGAGAAACCCTATCTCGAAAAAACAAAAACAAAAACAACAAAAAAGGAAGGTTAGTCCATGATCATCATGGTAAGAAACAGACAGGCATGGTGCTGGAGCAGGGTCTGAGCACATTAACATCCTGATCCACAGGCAACAGGCAGAGAGAGCAGACTCTTGCCATAGGCTTTTCAAACCTCAAAGCCCAATCCCAGGGACACCTCCACCAACAAGACCATGCCCACCCCCAGCAAAGCCACGCCCATTCCAGCAAGGCCATACCCCCTCATCCTTCTCAAAGAGTTCCACTAGCTAGGATGAAGCATTCAAACATATGAATCCATGTGGGCCCTTCTCATTCATACCTCCACACCAACTTTGACTTCCAGCATTCACACTGGGCAAACCACAGCCTCTTGTTAAAGTAGCTCCAGAGAATCCAATCCCTCTTCTGATTTTCTTGGGCACCTGCACTCATATGCACGCACCCACACAGAAATTCACAGACATACACACAGAGACATTACACACACACACATACACACACACACACACACACACACACACACACACACAACTTAAATAAGATAAATTTTAAAGAAATAAAGCTCAGGCCATTCATCTGAAAACTGAATGGCATCTGTCTCCAGTATCTGCACTTTGATTGGTTCGAATCTCTCATCAACATTCTCCTGTAGGGGGCCACAAAGAAAAGCATTTTCTGCCCAGTGTGATGACCTGAGATCAATCCCAGGAATCCACACGGTGGAAGGAGAGAACCAGCTCCTAGAAATTGGCCTCTGACCTCCACATGCGTGCCATATTATGCACGCCCCTACATGTGTGTCTACAAACACACACATACAAATAAGTAAAAATTTATGCACACACATGAAACAAATAAAATTTCAATAAAAAAAAACTTAAGAAAACAATTATTTCGGTATTTACATTCTGGTCTGAAAAGCCAGTAGATAGATGTTCAGGCCCTCAGGGGTAGGTTCTCCTCCCCCATCTCCTCCATTCTCATTAGCCTTTGCTGTACAACTGCCAACACATTTCTCAGCCTTGTTTGATGGTTCATCTTCAATGACAACTCGATGGGATTTATACAATCACCATGGAAACACCTCCGCGGATTTTATGGAATTCGCCCTTTGCTGAACCCTCTCGATGATCCCATCTTTATGACCTCTCCTATATGTTCCCTGGTACCTGCAGACAGTTCATTCCTCTTGTCTACTCCCGCTCTGGATGCCCATGCTCATGTGCCCCCCCCCCCCCCCCCCCATCTCTACCGGTTGCTTTCTTTAGCTACATCAGCTTTTCCATGATCTCAGCATTAGTGAGGAGAGCCTGTGTCAGTCACTCAAAGCGGAAAGCTGGGTGTGCTCAGGGGATGTGCGCCCTCTCTGCCGACTCTCCACACCACGACAGCACTGATAGGCTTGCTTTACTTTACACCTTTAGCGGAGGTTCTTGAGTTCTCAGGGAGTGGAGGGAGCCCTGCCTAGCTCTGGCCCTGCTCACTCCTGTTTTTTATTTGTTTCTCATCATGTGTGGTTGTGAGCCACCATGTGGATGCTAGGATTTGAACTCATGACCTCCGGAAGAGCAGTCGGTGCTCTTAACCGCTGAGCCATCTCACCAGCCAGCCCTCTTTTGAGTTTTTATTGAACATCTTTCTTTTCTGTCCCCAAGTTCTTGATTTCTAGACACTGTCTTAAACATTCTCGTCTCTGTTTCTCCCCAGCACTACCACAAAACCAACACTTCGATGGCTGTGGCCTTGTTACAGAAAACGCTTCAAATTGAACAGTTCAGAATGTCAAAATAATAGCCCGACAGTCACCAAACTCACACGGATGACAACAGTGACCAGCCATTCTGACTTGAACCCTGGTATTTCTATTTTCCAGCTACAGTAAGACCCCTATTTTTCCATGGCTGAATACAATCTACAGTTCACCCAGATGGCCAGTTGTGAACTTTGAATAGAATTTCTTTTAATGGAAGGGGGAAAATATGAGGAATGATTTTTTTGAAGTTCTTGGTTTTACATACATACAAATGTGAGCTGATTCATACTCTTTGATATTTGTTTGATTTTTGTACTATGAGGTCCTGGCTATTCAAGCTGCCCAGTCATTTTTTTTTTTTTGATTCATCCTTACCTCCTGTGCATTTCCTGTCTTTGCTGGACAGTGAGTTCTGTGTCAACTTGACACAAGCTCAGGTCATCTGAGATGAGGGAACCTCATTTGAGAAAATGCCTCCTTAAGATCCAGCTGTAGGCAAGCCTGTAAAGCATTTTCTTAGTTGGTGATTGATGGGGGAGGGACAAGCCCACTGTGGGTGGGGCCATCCCTAGGCTCATGGTCCTGGGTTCTATAAGAAAGCAGGCTGAGCAAGCCATGGCGAGCAAGCCAGGAAGCAGCATCCCTCCATGGCCTCTGCATCAGGTCCTGCCTCCAGGTTCCTGCCCTGTTTGAGTTTCTGCCCTCAAAGCCTTTGATGATGAACTGTTCCATGGGACTGTGAGGGAAATTAACCTTTTCTTCCCCGGGTTGCTTTTGGTCGCTGTGCTTCATCTCAGCAGGAGTAACTCTAACTAAGACACTACTCTCAAACTCACTCATCCTCCCCCCAACCCCCCCTACCAACTTCTATCATCTCTCTCTGAGCAACTAAAGAATATTTTCCTCTGAAACTGCTCAGGATATTGAAGACAGTTGCCTCTCTGAAGCTCTAGAAATAATCTCCGGGTCTGAGGAAATGGCAGTTTATGTTACTGTCGGATAACTTCCTGTCTCACTCGCGGGTTTCCAAAGGAGGGGAGAGGAAAGAAGAGATCAGTGTCACTCCTCCCAGATGTCTCTCTTGCATAGATCTCATATCCTAGAGCAGAAGATTCATCAATATTATGCAGACTCTGATCCCTAGAGTTACTACTTTTTTTTGGGGGGGGGGGGGGAGGAGGGCACACAAAAAGCAAGTTCATGAAAGTCAAAGACACGGTTCCCTGCGATGATCGTTAAGCCAATTTTGCGGATTCCTCTGGGACATCCGCAGCACAGAATTAATCATTCTGTGAATAGAAATTCAGGCTTTATCTTAGATTAAAATTTTCCTCCTTAGATCTTCTTAGTAAGTTGCTAAAGAAAAGCAATGGGTGGGACAACAGTGGTATATACTGTGGCAAACTGAAATGATGGCTTTTCAATTTACGTAGAGCGGGCCCTCGGTTTTCTAAAGACTTAAAGATGGAGTTTTGAAGTACTACTGGAAGGCTGTGTCTCTGGAGTTCTGCCCCAACTGTGAGACTGTCTCATAGCGACAAATTGATGCGCCTATAGACTCTGGCTACGTGGTGTAAACTTTAAAGTAGTAATTCATCGTCGTGGCTTGCTGGGTTTGTTCAATAAAATAGTTGTGAACAGGTTATACATGTATATTTAGATGTTAAATCATGGCCTTTGGTGTTCTTTCTCTAAAGGTCAAATGCTTAAATGTTTTCATTGATTCTACCCATTTCTGGGAACCACCTGGCCTGAGAACCTAACATGGGGAGGACCCTCATCACTCTGGTCCCTGGATACCTTCGTCTAAATTCTCACTGCTGGACCATTTGAATACAGGGATAAGACTCTCCTCAGGGTACCACAGTTTTAGGTACAGGTTTTTGAGGTTTTTCTGTCTTGTTTAAGGAAGGAAGTTTAAGATTCTGTTCTGGAAACTTCCCTTTATCAATGGCACCTGGTTTGGATGTGAAGCGCTCCCCCCGTAGGCTGTGGTCTAGACAATGTAATTGCGGTTCTGCTGAGATGTAATGGGATCATGGTGGTGCTTGCTCCACCAAGCGGGTTGTTGTACTGATGAGTTGGTCCCAAATGGGATATTAAGGGATGGTCCCTGTTTGGAGGAGGGCAGTAGCTAAGGATGTTGCTCTGAAGGGTAGGTCCTGTCCCTGCATCTCCTCTCCCCTCTTCTCCTTCCACATCCTCCTCTTTCCTCCCTCCCCTTTCCATACCCAGAATGCCATTTTTTTTCCTCCATCACATTCCTATTTTCTCTGTCTTCTGAAAGAATATTCAGCCTTGCTTTGATCCCAAATGCAAGGGAGCTCGATGACCATGGGCTGAAACAGTAAAATAATTAAATATTTCCTCCTTAAGTTGCTTTTCTCAGTTGTTTTAGTATAGTAATAAAAATTAGCCAACATAGATTTATGAAGTACTAGAAAATGACCGTTTATTTCCTCAACTCAGTTACCAATGTAGCCTAAGTGTAGATTATGGGGGAAAAAAATCATTGCAATAATTTGTACAATAAACAATAATATCTAACTTTTATTTGTTCCTTTTAACATTTATATTATTTGTCTTTCAAAATATGCAAGGAACCTTTGTATACATGAGCTCATGAAACACAAATAACAGTGAAATGAAATATTGTTATCCCAAATTTGACCACATGAGAACAGAGCCAGAAAGCTTATTTAAGTCGAGCACATCTGCGAGGACCAGTGTTATACCACTGTCTCTCTGCCCCAGCGCCTGGGCATGTAGTCATTGTGCCAGGGTCACAAGAGGACCCATTGGGGACAGACAAAGCTCAACGTCCAGGGTACATCTGCCATCCTTCCTCTCATTTTGAGTTAAAGTCACCCTCACATAAAGATGCTGTTTGTTCTAAAGGAGTCACACTGCTGTTGTCACTGTGAACCGTGCCATTCATGGCGGGCCCATCTTCTCTCTCCCACTGGTTGCTTCTAGTCCTGACCCAGGGCCTGCCTCCTGCCCATCATGTGATGCTTGCCTTTGTTTCTGCAGCTGCCAGCTGTATCTCCCCCTATTCGATCTTTCTGAGTCACTCTGTTTATGACAACAGTCACATGGCTGCTTGCTCTGATGAGTAGGATCAGGCAGATGAAAGGAAGGATGGTTCCCCGGGCTATACTGATTAAAAAAAAAGGCTTGACAGAGCTAAGGGGTTAGCATCTACCAACAGCCAAGATAGTCTAGGAAGCACCAGAAAGGAAAGACTCCTCTAACATCATGTTCCTGAGTCCTTTCTCTGTTGCACAGAAAATGCTTGCTCCTCTGGGCCAGGCCACCAAGTTACACACGACCACTTGGATTCAGAACCACATCTTCAAATATGGGTTCTTTACACCTTTGTTCACATCGCCTACACCCGACCACTGACCAGACTCCATGACAGAAATCAGGAAAATCGAAGCCAGGTGTGGATAATCTGCACCCACCCCCTTCTAAACACAGCGTCATCAAGCTGAGACACCGCGTGCTGTTGTGATCCGTCTCGCACGCCATCGTAAGAACGCAGCATGCGTCATGTGGGTTAAACCAAGAGTCGACCCTGGTTTTCCAAGGATGGGCACAATTGAGAAAAACAGTTTGGATTTCCAGTTTTAGCTATGAAATCAATGACATCGGTCCACATGCATTAAATATAAAGTCCCGGAAATAAAACCGTAAGTTTTAAATTGCACGCCATCTGGATAGCTTGATGAAATCCTGTGCCATCCTTCTCTGTTCTTCATGGGACATAATCACCCCCCCTTCCAGAGCATCTGTACTGTATACACCACTCACCCATTTATCAGTTATTAGCTGCCCCCCTTATCTGACTGAACATTGTGGTATTACAATGCTTGTGTTCAATTAATCCTTATTTCAATTATTAACAGCCCTGAAGCTCAATCAAGTACCATCTGAGAAACACCCCCGGTCTGCTCTCTGTTCTTACAGATGTGTCTTTTAGATGTGTCAGACGAGCTAAATGATACATTGCTAAAATAAAATAGCTTATGCCCACACCCTATGCCCCGAAGCTTACACCCCCACCCCAAGTTTATAACAACAAACTAAGGCTTAATTCCACCAAAGTCCATTCTGGAGAAGCAATGAGTTGACTAGACTTCCTGATAGCTCAGGGATGACGGGCTATATACTGGAATGTGGCTGTTCCCTTCCAAAAGGCCTTTAAGGAAAGTCTTCACCCAGCATTCATGATGGCTTTCCCATCGCTGGATAGATGGATCTGCCTTCCTCTAGGTTTCCCCCGGCTTATACACTCTAATCTCTGTCTGAAGCCACAAGGCCGTGTGCAGTTAGGGAGGAATTACACCCGGCAGGTGGGAGGCAGTGGCTGGAACTCACAAGAGGGTTCCTATGACCCTCCCCGCCCAACTATAAGAGGATGCAAACAGACAGCAAGCCCAGCTGGGATGGCCTTTGGCAAGCAGGTACAGTTGAACTCCCAAAGATGGCGGCTGTTTGGCTCTGTAAAGGGTACCTTAAAAGGCCTCCCCACTCACATGCAGCAGATGTGCAGCTTGGCCTTCATGTGGGTCCCAAACAACTAGAGCAGGGGCTATCCCAAAAGCTGTTGCGTGTACCTGGGATATGTTCCTCCAGCTGGGCTGCCTTGTCTGGCCTCAGTGGGAGAGGAATGGCCTAACCTCAAAAAGACTTGATATGAGAGTGTGTGGGGGATAACCCAGGGTGGGGGCGGGCATGCTCAGAGGAGGAGAGGGCGAAATGGGGAAGGATTGAAGAAGGGGGGGTGACTGGGAGTGGGCAGTGAGTGGGACGTAAAGTGAATAAGTAAAACAATAAAATTAAATTAAAAAATATTTTACATTTACTTAAGCTGTGTGTGTGTGTGTGTGTGTGTGTGTTGGCATGTACATATCAACTACCAAGATACAAATGTAGAGATCAGAGCACAACTTTCCATATACCCCATGGTTCCTCGTGGACAACACAAATTGTCCGTCTTGATGGCAAATGCCTTTACCCACTGAGCCATCTCGATACTCCTGTAAAAAGTATTTCTCATTTCTATTTTATAGCTCAGGAGGGAAATGCAGAGCTGTATCTGGGCTCATGGCAGACCTGGTCTTTGGGTGCAGAACTGCTCATTTCAGCCTCCAAGATCTTCAGGAAGGGGGGGTGTGTGGGTGGGGGGGTTATAAAGTCCTGTTCTGATGAGTTAGGAATGAGCCTTTATGTTTAATTTGGTCGCTAAGTCACAGAAATCGTTGCAGACTGACCTTGGGCCCGGTTTCTAGATTCAGCCTGTTCCTTTTCAAAAAGGATTACCTTAGGATTTTGAACCATTATTTCTACCACGGATTCCTTAGGAAATCTAATGGAAAGTGTTCTTCAAGTAAAATGGGGACACGCAGGTGAACACATATACATTCATGCACACACATGCACATAGATTCACATGATACACTCATGCACACATATAGACATGTATATGGATACACAGACACACAGAGACATGGACATGGACACCCGTACACACACACACACACACACACACACACACACACACACACACACACA
>JADRCD010230123.1:4416-18830 GCA_019843815.1 Montemys delectorum
GAGAGAGAGAGAGAGAGAGAGAGAGAGAGAGAGAGAGAGAGAGAGAGTTCTCTCTGTGTAGCAATGCAGAGAGGCAGATGTGAAGACGTGGACTGCCTGTCTCCTTGACTATTTCATCTTTAATAAATGCAGACGTGGATACAAGAAGAAACGAAGTGTTCGCTGGCAGAGGCAGTGGGAAAACAGATTTCCCACCTGATGGCACGCAGCTCTGAGGCATTCTGGGTGTCTTCTTGTAGACCAGTAATTGGAAATTAAGTATTCCTCATCTAAAGGGAAGGTGCCTGCCTGCAACTCTGTGTTCTGTTATACCCACCTTCCTCCTTTGATGCCTGATTTTTCACCTGCTTGCAATAATTCATGAGAATTACTTTAAAACTTCAGGTGGGAAAAAAACCCTCCAATGCATGAGAGCTTACTTCCTAGGAGAAAAATTAGCCGATTTCTGAGTTTGAAAAGGAACTCCAGATTCTTCTTTTTCTGCACCATAAAATAGGTGTCATAAGAAATGATTTTAGAGTCAGGAGGGTTGGACTCAAGATCTCACTCCCACCGATAATGAATTGTATGTCTTTGTAAAGATGCATTTACCTCTGTAGGTTTCAGTCATGTGGCCTATAAAAAGAGGAGGGCAAAAAGTACCTGCTATCTCTAATACCGTTTTGATTTAATGTCCAGTGATTGCTTACTTTATTTTAGGTTAAATATAAATGAACTATAAATAAAACACAGAAATGTAAGGCATAAATGCAGCTGGGGGCAAGGGAGCTCACATATGGAAGTTTGGGGCTGCTCTTTATCCACAGCCTTTGATAGAAGAGCAACTGTGTGTTTAAATGTGAACTCTGGAGGCATAAAAGGAAATGGGGACTTGTTACAAGGGAGCCAGGGAGAGTCTACTAACACACACTTTGGATGAAGGTCCATAATGATATCTAATACTCTGAATGCTATGTAGAAGTTAAATTAAGAATTTATAAACATGAAGCTTTTTATGTGTATTAAGTATGACATGATTTGCTAGATTAAAGAAGCTTATTCTATTTCTTACGTTGTGGAAAGTTTTGTTTTGAAATAATGAAAAGGTTACAATTGACATCCACTTGCAAAGGAAAACTCAGTTTTCTCTGGTGCAGTCTCATGGGGATAATATTAACCACACTTAAGGGCAGGGCGTATGTCCAGCAATACAAGGCCAGCACAAGACAAGCTCAGTGGTATTTTGTAGATGTTTTGTCTGCATATTGCTTTGTCATCTTTTGCTTGCATATTACAGTGTCCAGTTTTGTATTTTTATAGGTTTGGGTGTGTGTGTTATGTGTGTGGATGTGTGCATGCATGTGTTTATGTGTATGTGTGTGCTCACACATGTGTGTATGCATGGACACATATATGCTAGCATGTTTGTGTGTTGTTCATGCTTTTTCTTTGTTGTTTTAAATTCTGATCACATGTGTGTTTATGGGTGGGGGGTATGCATGCATGTGTTTATGTGTATGCGTGTGTGTGTGTGTGTGTGTGTGTGTGTGTGTGTTGTTGTGCTTTGTTGTTTGAAATTCTGGTTTGTTTCCTTTCTTCCTTGTCTATTTGTTTTCTAAAGAGACTGAGGAAGGAGGTGAGCAGGTGGATGGACGAGAAAGTGGGAAGGATCTGGGAGGAGTTGGAGAAGGGGAAATTGTGATCAGAATATAGTGTATGAAAAAAATTCTTTCAATAAAATAATTTAAAAGAAAAAGTTACAAGTTTAACTATAATGTTTGCACCTATTAAAATATTCATATGTTTTTGCCCTTAAAAAAATAAGAATGCAGTGAGACAAACACATAGGACTAGACATCAGCTGCTACCACATGGGGCAGTGGGGTCCTGATACAAGCTTTCCTGCGGCCCATGGACACTTGACGCTCAAAGACTGAGGTCAGAGATCACAGGTAGGGCCCTCCGTCCACCTTTCAGATTTCTTTCTTGGTAATATTCGATAACAGAGGCAGCCTGAAGTTTCTGCTTTGAAATATTAAGTCATTTAGGACTGGGAAGTAGTATATATTTAAGATGACTGCTTGAATAATGTAAAAAATATTACATCCTCTAAAGTCTGGAATATGACTTCTACAGAGATCCAAGGATAATTTTTACATGAAATAAATAAATTTCCTTTTTATTACATTGAAAACATTCCTATAAACACATGCATTGCCCCTTTAAGATTGAATTGGTAAAGTACTTCGTAAGGCATCAGTATAGTGGCCCGAGGTAGGACTCAGACACTTATGTAATATACACTCCTCTGCTGGGATGTCATAATGTCTAGAGTAATTTTTCTTTAATAAACATTAGGAGAAATGAAGCAGTCCAGAATGGTTACAAATATCTCCCTACAGATTGTTCATTTTAAGCATGATTTCAATCAGAAAAATCAAAGCAAAAACGGTACAATGAGACTTACAGATCCCTGGGTTTGCCTTGATTACCAAACACCACAGGCACAAACAGTGCAATTTTCCTGCCAAAAGAAACAGGAAGCCGACTCAGCATGTCTCCAGGAGAAGACAGCTCTGTCTGAAAATGCCGGAGACTCACATTTTTGTCTTTGACAACCGTTAGAAGCTTAACCAAGTTAAAAGAAAAACAAAAAACAAAAGAACCGACACTATCTGCAGAGCATCCGCTGACATTATTTTCCTAGACCGCCTTCTATGGATTGCAGCATCTAGTCTTCACACATTTTTTTTTTTGGTGAGGTAAGTATTTTTGTAGTACCAGTCCCAAATTTTCCAGACCCGCATTGCTCAGACCAAGTGTGAGGCAGTTGTGTAGTCTATGAGTGAATTGGTTATGGTCACAGTTTTAAGGGCACATTGTAAAAATATAGCTGTCCTCTAGTCACCAATGTGTGAAATGGGTTAGTGTAAGTCCTTCAGAAGATACCTGTATAGCCTTTTATTGCATAGACATGTGCTACCCACCGCTCGCCTCGCCTCCTGGTACACATGAAGAATTATTACCTAAAATAAGCAATTCCAAAACCCCTCGCTTGACTTTCTTTATCCTTTCCACATCAAATTACAAACAGTAGATGCAGGACCCAAAATGGTTTTCCCCTGGAGTTTCGGCATAAGGGCCTGAAACCCAGTTCTCTGTGGCCATGTTGGTAGGTGACATACTGTCCTTTCTGTCTGGTCTCTGTCACTTATTTGCATGGTTCTGCATCATAGCCCACAGTGCATGCTGTGAAGAAGTGTTGAATAGAAAAACATCACCACCACAATAAAATTTACATCTGGTTGAAAGAGGGAGAAAGAAGCTGGGATGTACGGCAGTCACTGGTTCACGGCATACCTCAGTTGTGTGTTTATTACTTTGCCCTTGCTGCCACACTTCCATTGGAAAGTGAAGTGCTGCCTCAGTGGACCCGGCGCTGATTGAGTTTCCTGTAACTAGTGTCTCCCAGCAGCCCTATGAGGGTGGCATTTGGAAAGACTCCTCTGTAGTGTCTTGGCTGTTCCTTTCTTATTTGTGCTAGTTCCTAGGCCTGGCCTTTATGGAGCTTTGGGAACCTTAATTTTCTATAAATTTTCTATAAAGCATGGGTTAATTGTCAGTTTCTTTTGAAAAATTCTATTTGTCATTAGCTGAGGAAAGAATATTGTCGATTGTGCTCTTTGAACCCTTACCCTGGGCCCCAGAGGCTCTCCTTTATAGCCTTAGATTTTAGTGTTCATTCCATCTCTTTTTCAGCTTTAGATTTTTTTTCTTTTCTCTCAGACTGGAGGAAAAACCAGCTACAGGAAGGAGCCTGAGACATCTGGTCACACCCACATCCACAGCCAAGAGTAGAGAGGAGAGGAAGAGAAAGTTCAGCAGTTAAGAGCATTGGCTTTACTCGCCAGCACCAGCATCACAGCTAGCAATTGTAACTCCAGTCCCAGGGCATCAGATGCCCTCTTCTGGCCTCCTCAGGTTCCAGGCTCGCTCACACACAGCACACAGATACACATATATGCAAAACCCTCAGTGAATAAAATTTTGAGATGAATTTTCAAGAGTAGAGAGAAACAAATGTACCCATAGTGCCAGCTTGCTCCCTAATCTTCCTTTCTTTTATTCAGTTCAGGGCCTACTCTAGGGAATAGCGCCACCCAGTGTGGGCGGAGACAGTGAACAATTAAGACAATCCATCATATACATGCCTACAGACAAACCTGACCCTGATGATTCCCTTAATGAAGACTCCTTTATCAGATGATTCTAGGTTGTCAAAAGTTGGTGTTTAAGACAAACTGTCACAATTACCAAGCTCTCTACTCACAGTCGTAAAACATTCCTTGCCTGAAATTACTGTTTCCACCCCCACTTTGTTCAAGCAGTACGTAATTTCTTAGTCCAAAAAGGTTTTGTGGGCACATGAGTTGAATAAGTTGGTATAAAAATTATGAAAAGGCAGCACATAAACAAAGCCTAGAATCACTCACAATAAAATATGGATTATGGGACCCCAAGGGTGCAGTAGTGGCTCACATGCCTTGGTGGTAACCAGTAGCTCTCTATGTGGGCTTAAAACCCACTCCACAACAAAGAAAACATCCCCTGTACTAGAAATATAACCAAAAGCCCAGGGCTAGTGAGGTCACAGGATCTGAAGGAGAAGCTACAACCACCTGGTACTGAGAACATAGTCAGCATCCCAGGGTTAATAAGGTCATTGGATTTGAAGGAGAACCTACATCTATTTAGACTTTACTAACCCAGCACAATGCCTAACTATATTCTAAGTATCTGTCTTCATACCCACAGGTAAGTGCAGTTCTCATGCCTCGTCAAGGAAACTCCCCTGTTCAATAGACAAAGACCATTGCAAAAAAGCACAGCTGATCAACACCCAGAATTGCAGAGCCCAGCCCTAACTTCATATACAATATAACTCTTGCACCTAAGTCTAAGGATTGTTGTAAGAGGGGGTAGAAAGATTGTAGGAACCAGAGGAACAAGAAGTGTGCTATGAAATCGGATCCCCTAGGAATGTCAGGAACTATACCTATAGAGTCTCACCAACATGGCTGCCAAACATGAGCTGAACAAGGACAATACCAATCAACGTTCTAATGAGGAAGGGGAAGCTGATAAAGCCTCAGACCTAGACAAAGAACTACAGGAAGCCAAGAAATGCTGAGCAGGGGAGAGGGAAGTCTCTTCTCCAGGGAAGAACACACTGGATACTCAGGACCAAATGATCAACCCTGAAGACATACACATACAAGTAACATTATTGTCTCAGTGACTGTTCTATTGTTGTGAAGAGATACCGTATCCAAAGCACCTGTTATCAAGGAAAGTGCTTGATTGGGGTCTGGTTTACATGTTCAGAGGGTTGGTCCATTATCATAGTGGGGAGCATGGCAATACACAGACATGGTACTTGAGTAGTAGCTGAGAGCTTTACATTCCGATTTGAAGGCAAATGGGGGGGGTGGGCAGAGAGGTGGGGAGAAGAAGGAGAGGAAAGAGAAGAGGGAGGGTAAGGATAAGAGGGAGGGACAGGGGAGGAGAAGGGAGACAGATTGTTCCTGGCATGCTAGCATGAGCTTTTGCAATCTCAAAGCCCACCTCCAGGGACACACTTCCTTCAACAAGACCACACTTTCTAGCTCTTTCCAGTTTATCAACTGTGGATTACACATGCAGATGTATGAGCTTGTGGGGCCATTCTCATTCAAAATACCACAATTATACAGACTGAGCAGATTATATTTATGTCTTCAGAAATATATACATTATTTAGGAATATAAGTGTATGTATGTATATAATATGTATATATAATATACTCAACAAAAATTAATATAAAAAGAGACCATGAGTTTGGAAGAGTTTGTAGAAGGGTATATGGGAAGATTAGGAGGGAGGAAGGGAAGGGAGATGATGGGATTATATTATAATCTCAAAAGATAAAAAACTAATAACAGTTGTTTTTTTAAATCATGATAGATGGGTATGGTTGTACATGATTTAATACCACAAGGTGGATGAAGGGGAATTAGAAGTTTATGGTCATCCTCAGCTACATAGTGAGTTAGAGTCCAATCTAGGCTACATGGGATCTAGTCTCTAAACAAAATAAAATTGACAAAAATGGAGAACAGGCTCAATGGAAAAATACAATATGTAAAAGCAAACACTACATGGAATAACTTTATTTATAATCCTTAAAAGGTCATAAAAAATCCAGTCTAAAGTAATAGAGGTTAGAAACCACTGCCTGGTGTGTGTGTCTGTGTGTCTGTATGTGCATGAAGGATCTGCTCAGAAAGGGAAACCATTGACCATCCAGGAAGAAGGAAGACATGTTCAAATACTTGGGCAATGTACAGATGTTTTACTGTGAATTTCTATAACAAAAATGCTCATCTCTGTGAATAGTTACCAACGTGATCATTTAAGACCTACACATTTTATTAGATATAAATTGTACCTGGATTAGCTACTTGTTCCATTGGAGGTGACAGAGTTCTTACTTCAATCAACTCCCCCAAATAAGGAACTGATGAGATGGATTTGAAAGCACCCAGGGAAACATGGAAGAGATGCATTGGTGTTAATGAATGGTCCAGAAATGGGCATTTGAGCATCTCTAGGACCCCCATCCACCCATGAGTGCTGTTCTTCCCAAACCTGCATTTCTTTCCTTCCCCCTCTACCTCTCCCTTTATTTCTGTTCCAGCCCCTGAAAACAAAGACGGGCAGGATCCCGAGGAGTGTATTTTATGATGCTATGTGCTTAGTCCGTCCTTCACTCAAAGCGTTTACTGAGACAACTGCTGGCTGCCAAGTGCTACATGTTCCTACAGGTCTCGGGGCTTTAACAGTGAAACAGCCTGACAAATCAATTAGAAGACTGACTCTAATCGAGGAGCAGAGATAGAAGACCTGTAATTCCAGTCAATAGAGATGTAAGGAAAGCAGCCTAAAACTCAGGAGACTGAAGGGGAGGAGGCTGCCTGTGTCAGTTGTCAGGAGGAGGGAAAGACGTCTTTGGGACTGGAATGACCTCCCTGGTAAGGGCGGCTGAGAGGCTTAGACAACAAGAGGAGTAAAGAGGTGGTGGCCTCCATCCTGGAGAACGAGCAGATCAGATGTGAAGGGATATGGACAATAGGAACCATCCTACGATTTTATTCAGAGGAAAATAGGGTGTGACATTTATCTGGGGCTTTGGCTCTTACTGGGTTTTCTTACTGGGGCAGATTCTGACTCTCCAGGGCTGGCCTAGAACTCACAATCCCCCAGCTTTAAGCTGCTGAGGCCTGGGACTCCAAGCCACTTCCTCCTGCCCTCACTGCAGATTTCTCTTCCTCAAGTTAGGCCATAGATTCACATCAAGGTGTTCCGATACCCCACTTTTAATATTTATCCTTTTAAAAATAATGCAATAGCCTAAAACTCTGTACAGAAAATACATATTTGTCCACAATGGGTCAAGTGACCGCTTCTTGACAGGCTGTGGCTCATGTGTAGACTATACTGCACAGTTCTTAATACTCTAGCAATACATTTAGACAAAGGAAGACTTTTCAGGAAAGGGACAGGACCAGACAGATGCCTCAGCACTTACAAGCACTGACTATTCTAATATAGGGCACAGCTTCAATTTCCAGCACCCACACGGAGGCCCACAACCGCCTGTAACTCCAGACACAGGAAATGCAATGCCCTCTTCTGGCCATCTCAGGCACTGTGCACACATGGCACATAGACTTACATGTAGGGAAAACATATGTACACAAAACATAAAGATGAAAGAAAAGGGGTGAAGACTCAAGTCTTATAAACACTGACTATTTAAAACTGATTTGAAATTTTTAGGGATTTTTTTTTCTACTGCCAAACAGAAGATACTTGTGCTGATCAGAACTGGGGCTTCAGGAACTATGCTTTGGAAATTGGAAACACAGTCTGTGGCCTAGCTTTGTGGTTTCTGCCTCTGTCTAGATCATCTGCCCCAGAAATGCTGATATTTCAGTTAATAGTTGAATGCTGATATTTTCCTTCAGCCTAAAGTAGCTGGAATTACTGATGTCTGCAATTCGGATAACTCAGCTTTCTTCCTTCAAAGCTTGCCAGGGGGAATGACTGGATCTCCATTGTTCATGGCTACATCTGCAGTGAGTGTGAACCACCAGGCACTCAAGGTATGCATTGCATCCATAAAGCAAGTCGCCGTCATGACAAACTTTTTTTTTTTTAATCTTATGTCTCTTCTGCAAACTTCAATACTTTACGAAGATTTATGTCTTTAGATCACAGCAACCTTTGAAGAAAATTTGGGGACAGTGTGGTTAGCTAAAGCACTCAAAATTTTTGGCAATATGTCTGGAAGTTTTGAAAATATTGAAGGACTGGAGAGATGATGGCTTAGCTGTTAAAAGAACTTGCTGCTCTTTCTGAGGACTCCAGTTCAGTTTCCAGTACCTACATGGCAGCTCATACAATCAATAAATTCAGTTTCAGGGGATCCAGTGGCATCTTCTGGCTCCTGAAGATAATAGGCAACCACATGGTGTACATGCATGCATACAAATACATAATACACATAAAAATTGTAAAATCCTGTTCTCTAATACACATCATAGAACGTCTATGATTTTCCAGAAAAGGAAGCTTAAAGGCCTCAGTTTGGCTTGAGGGTGGGTTGGATCTCCCACTCAGGGTGAACGATGCACCAAGTGTACTGGGAGGTACTCAGGGATCGCCCTGTTCTCTGGTGAGTCCCTAACCATGCTGATCAGGCAATCCTGTGTCAGCACTCTCCCATATCCTGGCGGTATGGCTGAAGGTTGGCAAGAGCTTTGGGTAGAACTGGGGCAGAAAATGGATATAAACAGCAACGTACATACTTCTGTAAACTACGGGTGCCGTAGCAACAGCACCAACACAGCAGTGTCCGGCCATGGCTGAGCACCTCAGATTAGAAAGGCTGGGGAGCAGAATGTTTCAAATTTCAAAATTTTTTTTTAAATACATGTGTTTATATAATAAGCTATCTTGGAGACTGAACACAAGTCAAATCTTCACAAAACTGGGGGATTCGTTTTCATGGGGTGGAATTTTCCATTTGTGGTGTCCTTTCAGCATATAGCACACACACACACACACACACACACACACACACACACACACGCTCACACACTGTAGTAATTTAGAGCATAGTTGAAGTTTAGTTTTACAGGCAGAGCATGTGCAATTTCTCTAGGCCTTACACATCCATGAGAGGCTGTCCTTCACCCTCCAAGGGTCTCAGCAAGACTTCGACCCCAGAGTGTTAAGAACTTCTCTCATGCCACATTTAATTTACTGATAAAAACTCATGAAGGCTAAATATATTATAGCCTCTGTGGATATTGGTCATATTTATGCCAGAGGCAAGAGTGTTGGGTCAGTCCCTTGTTCTTCTACAAGTGACAGAGTCTACATGCAGGTTAGGCTCTCACCACCTCCTTTTACACTTTCCTATTTCTAGTCACTATGCACCAGCCCTGATGGCCTTGCGGTCAGGGGCCAGGCAACCCAAGCAAGCTGCAGGATATGTGATGCGCTCCATGCAGCTTGAGGAAATCTACAAGTTAGCCAAGCCACAGCCAGTTAACCCTGCCCTGCTTCCCACATGGGCATTGCCCCAGAAGCTCACTGTTAACTTTCCCTTGATGAAACCCCCTGTGCTTTATTTCAGAACTACAAGGAAAAAAGTGTTGTTATTTCTTCTGTCTGTCTACATGTCATGGTTTTGTGTTCGCCATACCAAGAATCTTCAATTCTTGCAGAACATCCTCACGGTCATTCTGTGAAATACACTTCATGGTGTTTGTTTTATGGACAAGCAAAGAGGCTCATGCCACATCTCTCTATTACACTGATGCCGCTTCAGGTCCAAAGCACAGTATTTCAATGTCAGTGTTTAAGTAATCTCTGTATATTACACACATTTCAGTAATTGTCCTTTAAAGATCCATTAAGTCTTTAAATCTCTAAATAGGGAGAAGGTGAGGAAAAGAAGAAGGATGAAGAGCAAGAAGGGAGGAGTGGTGAGTTGAGTCATAGAGGAGAGGAGAAAGGAGAGAAGGGTGCTAATTATTTAATATTGGGGTAAGGTGAAGTGACCTAAACTATATTTAAAATATCAACCTCAGTACAAAATTGATAAGCCTTTACTAACAATTTTAAGAAGGTTGCATGCATTACTTTAAAATTTATTATAAAATGTACCTTTACTTTCCTTTATATGAATCAAAGCTAAGACATAAGAGGTACATGAAAGATTTCACTACAAGAATGAACATGTCAGCCAGACAGGAGTTTACTGGATGCAGAACTTACACACTTGCAGCCCATTAAATATTAAGCAGCTTGGAACTGGTCCTGGTGGCAGGTATACTTAACCCATAGAGATGAGCAAGTATTATGAGCCATTGTCTCCACCCTGTTAAGCAGAACAATGCACAAGCACACTATTGTCTCTGTGTGCATGTCATTAGCAGCTGGAAATTGATTAAACAAACCAAATAATAGTTGAGGTTCATTCACAGAAAGGAAACACCCTTGGTACTGTAGACCAATAATAGTAAAGAGTGACGCAGAAGGTAGAGATCATCATCTTTAAATTGCACTTGGCAAGGATGATCAATGTGATATCTTTGAAAAGTACAAACAAATGGGGGAAATGCAAGGGTGTACAGGCAAGTTTGAAAACTGCTCACATGTAAGATAAAATAAATGATGAGCAGTTCTGCTGTCTCACTAGGTTTTTAAATGTGATGTGTTTGGTTTGACATGAATTACTTTTGTAAACCTTGTTTAAAATAAACTCCTTCTACAATCAGGGAGGGTCTTTGTGTGCTTGTCCCTGTATCCTACCTCTAACCTGACCATGAGACCCCTGAAGCTATCAGCCAAGGCAAGGAGGTTGCCATACTCACATACAGCCATACTCACAACTGTGCTCAGAGCAGGAGAGTCCAAGCCTTAGCACTGCCAGGACTAGTTGGGTTATCATGGGATAGTCTCATTTTCCTGTAGAGCCAGAGGGCTGTGCTTGCTCTGGCAGAATCACTGTGAGGACATAGTGACCTCATGGTTCAGGAAAAGCAGGCACCAAAAACAAGAGTCGTAGCATAGAGGAGTTCAGGGAGCCTCCTGTGCTGTGGTGTTAAGCCAGCCAATTACTTTCTCTTGTCTCTGTGTCCCAGGTTCTGTCCTGCAGTTTGAAAAGCTACCCCTGCTGTTCTTTCACCTGAATTATTTTAACTCCCAATTACCAAATTTGCCCCCTTTTTGCCTTTTCTGTGTCTTGTGAAATAAAGAAATTCCTGTGATTTCTTTACTTGTCTAGTAAAAGTTTACAAATCAATTTTAAATGCCATTATCTACCCAGTGGTATGTATGAGTGATAAGAAGTGGAGTTGTGTGACATGTTACAAAGTAGAATGTTAAATATTTAACATATACAGATTACTAGGTAAAGGAGTAACCAAGAAACTCATAAGCCTTGAGGACCGACACAAAGTAACATCCAAGTGAGACTTCTGGGAAATCACTACTCCTTTGTGCTTCAGATTCTTTGCTATGTTTGTATTAGATATTAAGAAACAATAGTAGGAAGAAACGCTTCCAAAGTCAGTCTTCCTCAGGAATGCCGCCCCAACAGGCTCTCCTGCTCATGCAGACGGCACATACTCACAACATTATATGGACTTGGTGAGTTTAAGAAGGCATGGATTTCAGAGCAGAGCATGGCAGCCAGACAGGGGAAGAGTTGGAAGAGAAGGAAGTGGGGAGGGGGCGGATTTGACCAAAATCTATTATAGGAATGTATGGCGTTCTTAAACACTCAACCCAGCCCTGTGCAATTTAGCATAAGAGAAACTAGCTTATTGCTGTGGCTAAAGTTCTCATATTCAATTATCATTTCTCATGCACCATCTTCATCGTCTCTCACAGTGAAGGTAAACTTTCTGAGATGTCATGGAGTGTGTCCCTTAGCATCCAACATGAAGCACGCTGTACGCACTCAACAGGACACTTCTGAACGAAGTCTGGAAAGCAGACTTAGAGACTCAGAATGGCTATGTGGGAAAGTATGTTTCCATTCATACTGTTTTAGGTGGTGTTGAGAACATAACCACTCTGTCCTTTCAAAGAGAGAAAGGGAATAACGTGACCTGCAACAGAGGAGATTCAAGGATACAAGGCATGTTTGTCCAACATAGAAATAGACATCTGTCTACTCTTAGAGTGGACACATCTAGTCAAGACAGAAAGACACCTCTGTTTTCCCGGCATGACCTGGTTACTTCAAAGCCCTTTGCCTGTTCTTCCTTTCCTATTGTTCATTTCCCCTCTGCCTTCCACAGCCAATACCTCTGGCTCTGGATGGTTATAGCATAAAACTACCTCCCTATGAACCTGGAAAGTCATACAGCCTCTCTATGACCTGCCTTCTCTATCCATATCACTGCTCTCCAAATAAATTCAATCAAAATGGTCCATCTGAAAGTATTTCTAACAATCAGCTTCTAAGAAAGGGTCTCCAGTACAACTCTGAATGCTCTTGTGTACTTCCTTGAAGTATTCATCACCAGAATTGTCTCCATACTCTGTTGCAGGGGTCACATTCATCTGTCACTCAAGAATGTGGTCTTCAGAGAGTTCTCAGGAAAACTATGGGACTAGTAGGGAAAATGAGTAGCTCTTAAAAAATATTCAAGTGCTGCCAGCCAGCCAGTTTCATGGGTAAAAGCAATTAATTGAACATTAAATGTAGGATAGAGAACATGTGGCATGGCATGAATTAGAAACACAGTGAAGATTTATTTGTCTTCAGAAGCTAACACTCATCCCCCCACCCCCAAACACAAATACACACACACAAACACATAATGCACACAGTGCATACAAACACATGCACACACAAATGCATACACACACATGCATGTACACACATGTGCATACACACATGTATACACACAGGCATGCACACATAAACACATACATGCACACAAACACATGCATTCATGCACATATACATATACATGTATACACACAAATGCACACACAAATACATGCACACTCATATACACACGTGCATGTATACAAGTGCACACAAACACATGTACGTGCACATACAAATACACACACACACACACACACACACACACACACACACACACGAACCCACCGCTTCCAAAACAGTGAAATCAGCTCTCTCTGCAAGGGTATTAGCTTGATTGCATGGACAGTTACATCACAAAGAATTTAGAGTACTGAACCAGCCAGTGGAGGCCACGAGGAACCAGGGTGTGGAGGAATAGGATTTGAACAATTAGGAGTGAGGTAAGGAGGTTATAGATTTATAACCGCCCTGTCTCGTTTCTCTAAAGCACTTTAAAGTTTATCAGCAAAAACTATCTCTCTGACTGCTTTTTCACACAGCAATTATAGCAATTTCTTAATCTCGGGAGGATGCTGGTATTTTCGAAGGCAATAAAACTGGTTCTAGAATTATGTTAGAGGCTTGCAGAACACTCTTCCTAAGCCTTCTTAGTGATGCCATCTCAAGAATTTTCTACTTTGGAGATGGTATCATATCCCACATGTGTGACATAATTAAAGGGGGCAGGGATTTCAAATACAATTCATTTCTGTTGAAGGCAAAACAGAAAGTGTGTTACATACAGATCAAAGGGTAGGCATGGAAGTAGGCTTGTTCCAGTTCTTCCTGTTGGTATTAGAGCCATAAAGTTCTGAGGGATGGGGGAGAAATATGATCTTACATCTGAGTGGGGACAAATAAATCTGGTGGTTTCTCTAAGCAAGGGGCGAGGAGACGACTCAGAAACCTGTTTTGTGTGACTGCGGTAAGATAGATCAGGGCAATTTAATTGGTATCAAGATTGGAATGGTTGCACAAAATTATCCCCCTGGGGTTGTTTTACTGCTGAGATATTGTAGATTTATACCTAGCTCAGTAAAGCTTTCTAGAAAGACCCATTTCTACCCTGAGCACAAAGCCCAAAAGAAACCCACAATGAGGAAACTTTTTATACATTTGCCATTTGAATTTTTAAAATGTGTGGGCAACTATGGAGTGGAGAGCAGTCTTTTCTAATTGGATGCAAATTCTGCAAACCCCTAGTGCTAAGGATCTCATTTCAGTTAGCTGCCAAAATACATGATTATATAAAAAATAAAACAGAAAGGAGGCTCTGTTGCATTGTGCTCTCTCAGGAGTCTGATGGGTCTCTGAAGGTGAGCCGTGTCTGTCAGCTGGGTCTGTCTGCCATACAGAACAGGACATCATCCATGGGGGATAGGGAGAGGAAGCAGCAAGATGGTAAAAAAGAGGGGTGCCAAGCATGAGCAGTGTGCC